>PVIY010001738.1:20254-143150 GCA_004026745.1 Myrmecophaga tridactyla | reverse complement strand
CACTCAGCATAATGATCTCAAGGTCCATCCATGTTGTTACATACTTCATGAGTTTATTCTGTCTTAAAGCTGCATAATATTCCATCATATGTATATACCACAGTTTGTTTAGCCACTCGTCTGTTGATGGACATTTTGGCTGTTTCCATCTCTTTGCAATTGTAAATAATGCTGCTATAAACATTGGTGTGCAAATGTCTATCTCAATAATTTTTAAAAATTAATATATATATACAAAAAAATAAATTTCAAAGCAACTGCAACGATCATTCATAGACCAGATTTCAGAGTTTGGCATTGATTACATTTCTACAATTCTAGGTTTTCCCCTCTAGCTTTTCCAAGACACTGGAGGTTAAAATAAATATTAATGTAATGGTTCAGTAGTCATAGTCATTTGTCAAATACCATCCTTTCAATTATAACTCCACCTTCTCCACCATCTTTTTTCCAATCTCTAGTGGTATTTTGGCTGTGCTGATTCTAAATTTCTTATGTTGTAATGGGCTGTCAATATTATAGGATAGGTGTATGGACCTATTCAATGCCCTGGAGAGGCTGGCCCTTCTGTGCTTCAGGATCCATCTGACTCAGGAACCTATCCATAGGTTGTAGTCCTCTAGAAAGCAATCACAGTGCATGGAACCTTCATGGAAACCCAGACAAAGCCCTAGGTATTCTCTAGGGTTGGCAGGAGTGGTCTTGGTTGGGGTTTGGGTAACCATGATAAATAGTAGGATCTAACTGAAGTGTGCATAAGAGTAGTCTCCAAAGTAGCCTCTTGACTCTATTTGAACTCTCTAAGCCACTGATACCTTATTTGTTACAATTCTTTCCCCCCTTCTGGTCAGGAAGACATTGTCAATTCCCTGGTGCCAGGGCCTGGCTCAGCCCTGGGGGTCATATCCCCCATTGCAAGGGAGACATTCTCCCCTGGATGTCATGCCCCATGTAGTGGGGGAGGGTAATGATTTTACTTGTAGAATTTGAGTTAGAAAGACAAGGGCCACATCTGAGCAACAAAGAGAACCTCTGGAAGTAACCCTTAGGTATAACTGTATATAGGCTTAGCTTCTCTGAAACATAAATAAACTTCACAAGAACAAGTCTCAAGATCAAGGGCTTAGCCTATTGACATTGAAGTCCCTAATATTTAAGATAGTATTGGGTTTCCCAGGTAGTAAAGTTTAATATTTTTTCTCCAATCCTTCAAGGAACTTTGACAATGCTTTTAAATTATCTGCTCAAAATACTCTGGGATGTATACAGGCATTACATTAAGCTATACAGAATTATGAGCTCTTATTCTCATTCTTGAATCCATGTGTTTGGTTTGTTTAAATCATCTATCAAGACAGGTTGAGTTAGATTTTGTTCTACAAAAAACTTAGGTTTTTGTAAAACTAAATATTACCAAACTTACAAAATAGAAGAGATATAAGAATTAGATGGCATTTAACAGAAGAATAAAACAGATAGTTTAAAATAATAATTTCCAGTGTTCTTTCCTTTCCCAGCTTATCTGCTAGATCCTCTCTAATTCATATTTCTCTACTCTATCTTGCATTTATTATTTTTCCCTTTATAATATATTACATTGTGAATTTTCTACACTAATTGTCTCCAAAATGACTAAGTTTTATCTCTCATCCTTAAAAGGAGAATTAGATCTTAAGATCTATGCTAATCATTCTATTTACATATGTGAAATGATTTACTCACCAAAAAAATGATAAAATATAAGGAGCATATTTACATTAATAATTTGATACTATCAGTTCAATTACATCTCACAATTTCTAGATAAACTTTAGATATTTATTTGGCCCACATAATATTTTTATAAATATTTAGCAAGGTAGAAAAACACAGAAACCCATCCATCACTAAATTTATCCTATGAAATTAAGCATGAAGTGTCACAGTATTTACAAAATTAGCCATGGTAGAGTTTCACATTTTGGGTGGAAAGACACCTTTTCATGATAAGTGCTATTGATGCAGGGATTAATAACTACAAAAGGAGATGTTCACAAAATTGAATACAAAAAAAGCTCACTCAAAATGGAAATATACTTTTTTGCATATTGAATCCTGTTCAGCCATCTCCTTAAAATACAAAGAGTAACATAATTAATTAATGGGAATAATTGCATCCAATTATTTTAATGGAAATATATCTAGAGGAATGGCCATAAGTTTCCAATATGATCCTATATATATGCACATATAAATAACTAATTTTCTCTAATGTTTCCAAATATAATAAAATGAAAAATTGTCAATCCATTCCATGAGAAAACATACCTTGGATATAAAACTTACTAAGTACATTGCAAGAAATGAAAATTGTAATTGAGTATTTCTTATGAATTCAGACCCAGGAAACCAACTCAATATATTTGTAAATTGAGACCAGAGACATAAAAAATGCACATATTGGATTTATTCAAGAGTGTGAATTTGTCTAAGTACTGTGATAGATGTAATATAGTTTGTTAATACCTTAAATGAGAAAAAATCTGGTGGTTATGTCAACGGATGCAGAAAAAAATTGATAAAAGATAATGATATATGCTCAAAATTCCCAGAAAACTAAAAGTAGAAAGGGTCTTCTTTAATCTGACAAAGGGGTCCGCAAGAAAGCCGACATATCATAATTTATGGTGAATAGTTGAATAATTTCTTTTTGAATTTTAGTGCCTATATCAAGAATATTCACTTTGTACTTTATTTGATTGTACAGTACAGCAAGAAAAAGAATAGCAGATAGATTTGAGAGCAATAAATAAAACTATGTTCATTCATACAGTCCATGGAGTTGTACACAAAAAATCTAAAATATCTAGAAAAATTTATTTAACCTAATAAGTAATTTTATCTTGGGTCCCGAATAAAAATCAACATACAAAACTAATGAGCAACAACTCAAAAATAAACTTAAACATAAATTGCTATTATAATAAGATCAACTTATGAGGTGAGATGCTAAAGACAAATGCTTAAGTCCTCTAATTCAAAACTAAATAAAACATATTACTGAAAGGAATAAAAGAAGATGCATATAAATGGAAAAGTACTCCATGTTCATGAATTAGAAGACCCATAATAAGATGTAAATTATCCTCTAGCTGAATTGTAGATTAAATGCAATTCCAGTTTATCTCATCTAATTGGAATATGAAATTTATGTAATGATTCATCATCTGATACATACGGTTGGACATACATTAATTGGCATCACTTCCATGATACCAGGTAGATTCTCATGGAGACTAAATTTCTAAACAAGGCCCAAGATACAAAAAAAATTGGGAGTATAGGCTGCTGAATAAATGTTCATATTTACTTCTTCCTAAATTTATTTCTTGATATGTACATGGAAATTTAAGATGAATCAGTCATATAGGCTTTACCTTTTCCACTGTAAACATGTTGATTTATTTTCTTTTAACATGCTAGTTATTATGGAAAGTAAGGATACAGAGTTGGGAAAATGTGTGACCTGCCAATATATCTGGACATAACAACATTGTTGCAATCATTTCATAATGGAAAAAAATTGCATTCATCAGAATGTTAACCATGGAAACTATTGAATTTTGATGAAAATGGAAATATGCTGAACAGTGTTTATACATATTGCTGTGATACCTGAGTAGAGGCCATACAAGGGGTTAGCAAATGATTCATGGCTGTCCAAGGAAATTGCCTTTAATTAAACATGTTTTGTATTATTTTTCATTGTTACTTTTGCTTTATTCTGATTTTATTGAAAATGAAAATATGAGGTTTGATCTCCATCCTCTCCTATAGAGGGATTGATTTTTATCCTACCAATCCATTTTCTCTACATATTATTTTATGGTAGCCTATTGACTCTCTACATATTTGTAATATTTATTCAATGGCTGCCAAAATATTAAATTGTCTATAAGATTATTAATCTTTTCCTAGCTCAAAATGTGAGTCATTTTTACATCTCCACTTCATGATCACTTCTTACAGAATATGTTCCACTGATAAATATTTGCATCACTCACCCCTCCCTTTAGATCCTTTCCATCTGTAGTAAGATTAAATGTACTTCTTGACCACATTCAATCCCATGTGTTACTATGTAGGAAGACTTTACACTGAATCTTGATGATGTAATTTCCATCACTTTAATCTGTAAATAACTTCAGGGAAGAGGTTTATTTATACATCTTTATATTTCTTTAGCTTTTGTTGAGAAACTTCTTACTTGATAGATACGAGTGCAAATAAATTAATGAATGAATAATTGTATAGCTGAGTAAGGGACACTTCTATGCAAAATATATTAGACTGCAAAACTTGATGTTAAATGTTGATATATTTAATTATATTAAATATTAATGTATTCAAGTATATTAAATATTAATAAATTTATATTAAATAGAGATATGGAAAGTCAAACTTTAAATATCTGCTTTAAATTACCTGGAATATATTTTCATTGCTCTTGAGCTTCAGTTTTCTTTAGTCTCAATCTTCAAATGGTCCTGATTTTAATGAATAAATGTCCTAGTGCTGTATTAATTTGCCTTAAGGAATGTCATCTGCATAGGAATTCATCTATACAATTTTCATAGCACATATAATTATCATTAATCTTGATAAAATATATTAGAATGACCTTTATGCTTTCTCCCCCACAGTCATTTGGGTGAATTTAAAAAGCTTGCATTCAGTGATAAAAAAATTTCTAATTCTTACTTCATCCACGATTTGTGCCCAACCTCCCATATATGTGTACTTGTGGAAAGTGATTCTCAGTTGATGTGAACTGGGAAGACAGAGGCAGGAAGGTGGGTGAGGTTATGTGGTGGATTGAGTTCAACCTTAAATTGTGACTGGTGGTTGTATTGAGCTGAACAATGCGTTGGACTGAATGGCTTTATTTAGAGGATCTACTTTGTTGCTATTTGTCTAGGGAATTTGTTCTGTTTACTTATGTGTTTATTTTTTGGAATTAATAAAACCTGCAGATATTTTTGAAGTGTTTTTGTCCACATTTGAGTAAAGTAGTAAAGGAGATAACTCCATCACTGAAACTACCTCATTTATACAGAATGATAACTCAAGCAACACTGACAAAATGAATAGCAATAATAATCATCATAACTAAAACTAATATTTATTGAGTTCTTTCTATGTGTCAGAAAACACTGTGAATTGTTTGTGACTGTTAACTAGTCTCTTGCTAGTTAATGCAAAATCGTCTCTCGATGTGCTATCAACAATCACAATAGATAGGAGTTAATTGCTTTGTAACAAAAGGAAAAGAATAAGTTCCTGATTCTCCAATAACATATTTTCCATTATCTTCTTTGTCTAAAATGTTCTTATCTTTCTCTTATTTTACGTTGTGCAGTTGTCCCAATATTTTACCTAATTTACTTCTCTAAATGTCATGTGTTGCATTTCCCCTTCTCTGTGCCGTTCATTAGGTTTATTTTACTATTTAGCTTGAAAATATCATTCTATATTTTGTTAAAATAATTACATTAAGGTATGAAATATATAACTTTGAAATTAAAGTTAGACTGTCTGTAAATGGTTTATAAAGAATTAACATTTGATTAGTCTACCCCCAAGATACATGCTTTATTTTACTTTATATTTGATATAAAGATATAAAGCAGTGTTCATTATCATCATAATAAAGTATTATATTTAAGTATCAATGAGTGTTTGGTATTATTAGTGAATAATATGCTTAGGATATTAAAATAATATTATATTAGAATGTTATTAATTTTGTATAATTATAATTCATACAAAAAATATATTAAGCACATCAGTAAGTTCAGGTGTTAGAATCAATTTCCCAGGTCTTGGATCAAAATAAAAGTAAGATAGGGGAATTCCAAGAAGATGGTGGAATAGGGTAGTTTGATTCAGCCCTGCTCCAAGGAGAAGTTAGAGAAGGGATGGTAGGGTGACATGAGATGGCTGTTCCAGAGTGTAACTGACCTAGGAGAATCATCTGCACCACATAGGGCAGCCCTGATTACAAAAACTGAGGAACTGAGAAGCAGATAAATGGACCCTAATGTGGAAGACCAGAGCCCACAGGAATGCACAGATGGGGAGATGGGGGCTGGGAAGACAGCCAAGGCCAGTTCCTTGAATGCGTTACCTTCATTAGTGCAGCCCTGCAACCCTTGGCTCACCCCACACCACACACACCTGAACTCTGTCATCTGACCCACTCCCCATGCTCAAAGCAACCCACCTCACCAAATGCTTTACGCCTGCCACCCCATACCCCCATCCCAAGTGCAACCAAACCCACCTCTTCTGCACTCCTCCCGAGTAATATGTCCCTCTTCCTGCTCCCTGCAGGTTATTGCCAGCACACAAAGGCTTCAAGCACTTACCCCCATAATCAGGCTACATTCGCCCCCAACTCATGTAGTCAGTCACACAGCCCCACTCCACACTCCCTAAACTCTGCACATATGTACATCACTTTATGGCACTCCTAGACACATACATGTCCATGGCCCCCATTCATGTCCCCCAGGTCTTGGAAAGGACTGACCTGCAATCAGATCACAACTGCCCCCAATCCATGCAGGCTTAATGCAACCCATGTCCATAGCTCTGCAGATGGGCAGAAAAAGCCCTGCACCACAGTCCAGTGCACACCAAGGCCAAACCCCTGAGACACCTACACCTTCACAGCTACATCCTCCCTGGCCACTGGGTGCTGAAGTTCACAAGCACCAGTGTAGCATCCCAAACTGCCACCTATATTTGTGCTTTAGATGATAACCAGACTGTTGTGCCCTGCCCTGTGCCCTGAAACCTGGTACACATCAATCCCACAAACACAAGGCTTTAGACTGCTGAAGGATATCAACTTCCAAAATAAATACATCATAATATTTACATATGACAAAAACAAAAGAAGATCACTGAGCATAGCACAATGCAGACAAATATAGCCCAGCCTCATGATGAAATTAAAACACCAGAGGAGACACAGATGATGGAACAACTAATCAAAGATATTCATATAAGTCCACTAAATAATATAAGTAGGATGGCTACTGACATAAAGGAGATCAAGAACACGGCAGAAAGAACATTTGAAAAAAAAAAGAAGAATACATAGAAAAATGGCAGATTTCACAGAGATTAAAGACTCTGTAGTCCAAATATAAAACACACTGGAGATACACAACAGCAGATTTGAAGAGGCAGAAGAAAGAATAAATGAACTAGAAGACAAAATAACTGATTTCAAACACTCAAAACAGCAAATGGCAAAAAACAATGGAAAAATTTGAATTGGATCTCAGGGAAGTGATGGACAAAACGAAGCACAGAAATATAAGAATCATTGCTGTTCCAGAAGGAGAAGAGAAGAGTAGGGGGTGAGGAAGAGTAGTTGAGGATATAATGGGGGAAAGCTACCCAAACCTTATAAAAGGACTTAAATTCACAACTCAAACAATCTCAATAAACTCCAAATAGAATAAACCCAAATAAGCTTTCCCCAAGGTGCATACTAATCAGTCTGTCAAATGTTGAAGAGAAGCAGAAAATGTTTAAAGCAGCAAGAGAAAAACAATCTACTACATACAAGGGAAACCATGTAAGACTGAGTTCAGATTATTCAACTGGCACCATGGAGGCAAGAAGGCAGTGGTATGATATATTTAAGATCCTGAAAGAGAAAGACTTCCAGCCAAGAATTTTGTACCCTGCCAAACTGTCCTTCAGAAGTGAGGGAGAAATTAAAATTTTCACAAACAAATCTTGAAAGAATCTGTCAACAAGAGGCCAGCCTTATAAGAAAAATGAAAGGGAGTTCTGCCAGTTGAAAAAAAAGACAGGAAAGCAAGGTCTGAAGTAGGATACAGAATAGAAGATTACCATTAAGGGAAATTTAAGGGATAAAAGGAGAAAGAGGGAAAAGAATATATAGATCTGATCAATAAAGTCTAAAAGATAAGATGGTGGATTCAAGAAAAGTATTTTCAGTATTAACTTTGAATGCTAACAAACTAAACTTACCAATTAAAACATACAGACTGGCAGAATGGATTAAGAAATATAATCCAGTGATAATGCTGTTATAAAAGACTCATCTTAGACAAAAGGATACAAATAGATTGAAAGTGAAAGGATGGAAAAGGATTTTCCACATAAGTTGTAACTAAAAGAAAGCAGGAATAGCTATACTAATATTAGGCAAATAGACTTTATATGTGAAGATATCATAAGAGACAAAGGAGGACACAATATATTAATTAAAGGGAATATTCACCAAGAATAAATAATGATCATAAATGTTTATGTTCATACTTCCAATAAAAGAGCTCCAAAGTACATGAGACAGACATTGGCAAAACTGAAGGGAGTGATATATGTTTCAAGAATAATAGTAGGAGACTTCAATACATCACTCTCTTATATAGATAGAACAACCAGACAGAAGATGAATAAGGAAGTAGAGAAATTAAACAACTTGATAATTGAATTAGACCTAACAGACATATATAGTTCATTGAACTCCAAAACACCAGGATATATATTCTTCTCTAGTGCTCATGGAACATTCTCCAGGATAGATCATAAGCTGGGCACAAAATAGGTCTTTACAAATTTAAAAACACTGATGGCAGGCCAGGGTGGCTCAGCAGGCAGAGTTCTCACCTCCCAGGTCAGAGGTCCGGGTTTGATTCCTGGTGCCTGCTCATGTGAAAACAAACAAAGAAAAAATGTTGAAATTATTCAAAGCACTTTCTCTGATCACAATGGAATGAAGCTGGATCTCAATAACCACCAAAGAACAAGAACATTCCAAATATATGGAGATTAAATAACACAATCTTAAACAATCAGTGGGTCAAAGAAGCAATTGCTAGAGAAATCCACAGCTATCTGGAGACTAATGAAAATGAGAATATAACATATCAGAATTCATGGGACATGTCAAAGAATGTGCTGAGAAGAAAATACATTGCCCTAAATGCCTGTATTAAAAAGCAAGAAGAAGCAAAAATCAAGGATTTAACTACTCACCTGGAGGAGCTTGAGAAAGAACAGCAAACTAACTCCTAAGCAAATAGAAGAGGGGAAACAACAAAGCTTAAAGCAGAGTTAAATGACTGGGAGATGAAAAGAACAATAGAAAGAAGCACTAAAACCAAAAGTTGGTTCTTTGAGAAAATCGATAAAATTAATGGGCCACTAGAATGACTGACAAATAAAAAAGGGAAAGAGGATGCAAAGAAACAAAATCAGAAATGAGAAGAGATGCATTACCTCAAACCTTGAAGAAATAAAGGAAATCATAAGAATATGCTATGAACAAATATATTCCAACAAACCAGACAACTTAGATGGAATGGACAAATTCCTGGAAACACACAAACAAAGTACATTGACTAAGGAGAAAATAGAAGATCTCAACAAACCAATCACAAGTAAAGAGATTCAATCTGTCATCAAAGATCTTCCTACAAAGAAAAGCCCAGGGCCAGATGACGTCACAGGGGAATTTTATCAAACATTCCAAAAAGAACTAACATTAATCCTGCTCAAAATTTTCCAAAAAAAATTGAGGGGAAAGGGACTCTACCTAACTCATTTTATGAAGCTATTATCATTTTAAAGCCAAAATCAGGTAAAGATTCTATAGTAAAGGAAAACTAGAGGCCAATATCCCTAATGAACATAGATGCAAAAATTCTCAAAAAAATATTAGCAAATCAAATCCAACAACACATTAAAAAAATTATACACCATGACCAAGAGGAGTTTATACCAGGAATGCAAGGATGGTTCAATAGAAGAAAATCAATTAATGTAATAGAGCATATTAACAAATCGAAAGGGGAAAATAACATGATCAACTTGATTGATGCTGAAAAAACATTTGACAAAATTCAGCATCCTTCCTATTAAAAACACTTGAAAAGATAGGAAACAAAGGTATCCACTTCAATATGATAAAGAGAATATATGAGAAAATGCTAGGCATCATCATACTCAATGGAGGGATACTGAAATCTTCACCCCTAATATCAGAGTGAGACAAAGATGCCCACTCTCACCAGTGTTATTCAACATTGTGCTAGAAGTTCTCGTTAGAGCAATGATGCAGGACAAAGAAATAAAAGGCATCCAAACTGGAAAAGAAGAAATAAAACTTTCATTATTTGCAGATAACATGGTACTATACTTGAAAAATCCTGGGAAATCTTCAGCAAAGTTACCTGAGCTAATAAACAAATTCAGCAAGGTGGCAGGATATAAAATTAATGTGCAAAAATCAGTAACAATTCTATACAAAGCAATAACCTAACTGAGGAGTCAGTTAAGGAAAAAAACTCTATTCAGAATAGAAATAAGAGCAGTGTAAGGATAGCCCCATGGTAAAATTCTCACCTGCCATGTGCAAAATCCGGGTTTGAGTCCCAGAGCTTGCCCATATCAAAAAAAAAAAAATCTACTTAAAGAATCAAGTACATAGTAATGAATTTATCTAGGGATGTAAAGAACTTGTACACAGAAAACTACATAACATTGCTTAAAAAAACAAAGAAAATTTAAATAGGTGGAAAGCTATTCCCTGCTCATAGATAGGAAGAAGCTAATTCTACCCAAATTGATCCACAGATTCAATGTAGTACCAATCAAAATTCCAACAACATACTTGGAAGACTTGGAAAACCTAGTTATCAAATTCATGTGGAAGGGAAAGGGACCCCCCCAAAACTAAAATCATCCTAAAAAGGAAGAACAAAGTGGGAGGAATAACCCTCCCTGACATTAAAACCTATTACAAAGCCACAGTGGTCAAAACAGCATGGTACTGGCACAAAGATAAAAGTATTGACAAAAGGAATCAAATTGAGTGCAGAAATAGACCACAAAATCTATGGTCAACTCATTTTTGACAAGACCCTCAAATCCATTAAAATGAGACAAAATAGTCTTTTCAATAAGTGGAAATGGAAGAACTAGCTATCAATAGCCAAAAGAATAAAAGAGGACCCCCGTCTTGCACCCTATACAAAAATTAACTCAAAGTGGATCAAACACCTAAATATAAGAACTGGCACCATAAAGCTTCAAGAAAAAAATGTAGGAGCACATTTTCATGACTTAGTAAAAGGAGGTAGCATCCTAAATTTTGCACCCAAAGCACAATCAACAAAGTAAAAAATAGATAAATGGAATTCCTCAAAATAAAATGCTTTTCACCTCAAAAGACTGTCAAAGGGTGAAGAGGCAGCCAACTCAATGGGAGAAAATATTCGGAAATCACATATGGGACAAAGGTTTGATATCCTATATACATAAAGAAATCATACAACTAAACAACAACAAATGAACAATAAACCCAATTATAAAATAGGCTAGATATGAATAGGCATTTTTCTGAAGAGCAAATACGGATGGCTCAAAAGCATATGAAGACATTAATTTTCATTGTCTATAAGGAAATGCAGATCAAGACTACACCTCACACCTATAAGAACGGCTGCTATTAAACAAAAAGCTATAAATTCTGGAGAATTTGTGGGGAAATTGGGACACATATACACTGCTGGAAGGAATGTATAATGTTGCAGCCACTACAGAAGACAGTTTGTGATTCCTTAGTAAACTAAATATGGAGTTGACCCAGGATTTTTACCTTTACCTTGACCATGATAAAAGTAGAATCAGAGGCTTATAAAATAGAATATAAGGAACTAAGAGAGACAGAGAAGCTAGAGATGGATGAACAGTTATCTAATGAGGTTGAATTCAAATGTAAGAGAATAGACAGAAGTGAAGGTGTTTCACTAATTGGTCTATAAGTAATATTATCATGCTGAAGATGAACAAAACTGAAAGGGGTTATATACACCTATGTGTCCAACTGATTAATACTAGAAACATAAAGTAGTCCTTGCAAGAACTACTTCAAAGGTATGATTCATGTACAAAGAGTATTTAAGTTCACAGTGCAAAGGGAAAATGCTAAAGCATGCTATGGGCTATGTTTAAAAGGGAAACATCCCATCCACACTACCATAGTAACAGAAGAGGTAAATAATGGGGGGAGGGACAAGACTTAAGAGGAGGTTTAGATTTCCCATTTGGTGTGGGTGTGTTTACTGGTTATGTTTCTCTTGGGAACAATGAAATTATTTAAGATTGAGAGTGTTGATGGACTAAGGACTTTGGGTATTAAACATTAAGACTGATGAATGCAGAGTGGTTGAAGGATGCACTAACTGACATGTAGATTTGCAAATGGTGGTGTCTATGTATGACTGAATATTGTGCTACTACAAAAAGGAATGAAGTCATGAGGGATGCAATGATGTGTATGAATGTGTGGGACATTTGGTGAGGCAAAATAAGCCAGAAATGAAAGAACAGGACAATTATGGTATAGTCTTATCTAGAAAATGCTTATAAGAAAACAAGGCCTAGTTTTTAAGCTCTTATAGCACTTATAGCAGACACATTCAGCCTGGAGTGGTAATTATATATATATATATATATATATATATATATATATATATATATATATATATATATATATATATATATATATATATATATATATGTATAATAACCTGGTAGTTAGGGATAAGAATGAAGCCAACCAGGTTGGGATTAAAGTAATTCAGAACATAGTGGTAAGGAAGACATTGTCTATATTTTATAAACACACATACTCTTTGAGATCAAAAGAAGAAAGGTTTATTTGGTCTGGAAGCTAAGTTATCTGTAGTACATAATCTAACTCAAACTATCTGTATAGCTCATTTGAACAATTGAAACACAGGGACTGCAGAAAAAGAAAGAGGTCCTTTAATCCTGTATAGCTTAATGTAATGCCTGGATACATCCTAGAGAATATTAAGCAGATAATCAAAAAGTATAGGCCAAGTCCCTTGAGGGATAAGAGAAAAAATATGGAAGTATTAAACTTTGCCATTAGGGTAAAACATCCCCTGATACTGTGTCAAACTTTAGGGACACCCAAATCAATAGACAATGCCCTTGATCTTGAGACTTACTCTTGTGAAGCTTATGTATGTAAAGGAGAACCTTAGCTTTTATATAGGTATGCCTAAGAGTTACTACTGGAGGACCTCTTTTGTTGCTCAGATGTGGCCTCACTCTCTCTAAGTCCAACTCTGCAAGTGAAATTGTTGCCCTTCCCCCTACTTGGGACATGACATCTGGGAGTGAAATTCTCCCTGGCAGTGTGGGAGATGACTCTCAGGGATGAGTCCACCTGACAAAAAGGGAGAAATAATTTTAACTAATAAAGTATCAGTGGCAGAGAGCTTTCAACCTCCAAATACTCTGGAGGTTGCCCTTATGCAAGTTTCAATTAGAAATTGTTATCTATCATAACTTGCCATTCTATCCAGTCCTAAAGAACACCTAGGGCAATATATAAGATACCACAAGTGTTCCATACACTAGAGTAACTTTCCATAAACCTACAATCTCCATGTGTCCCTGGACCAGATAAGACAAGACCTTGAAATGGGTTCCTGGACCAGATAAGAAACCTAGAGAGTTCAGCCTCTCCAGAACATCATCTAGTTACACCTCCCTACCCCATATTATTGGCAGCCCCATCCAACATGAAAAAGCTATAATGGTCATAGCCCAAACACCCCTAAAGAGATGGATAGAAAAATCAAATGTGATGGTGGAGTTACACAGAGAAGACAATATTTACCAAATGAATATGATTGCTGAATCATTAAGTTAAAGTCTTTCTTAGTCTCCAGGATCTTAGAGCTGCTAGTAGTAAAAATAAAAAATTGTGGAATTGTAACCCATGCCAAACTCTGAAATGTGTTATACAACTAATTGTGGTGCTGTGCTTTGAAATTTATTGCTTTTTTGTATATATGCTGTTTTTCCCAAAGAAGAAAAAAGTCAATTGTGATGATAAAAAAATATTTATGCCTTCTAGCCTCCTATATTCTGGAGAGCTAGAGACAAAAATCTGAGAGGATCATATTGTAACCCATGCCAAACTCTGGGATCTCTCCTGTAACTTCTTCTTGAAGAGTGATTGGAAAACTATTGCTTTTTTCTTTCTTTGCTCTACATTTATGTTATGGTATATAATTTTATAATGCCCTAAACTCTCTATTTCCTCTATTTTCATATGTTGTTTTAATTTTAAAATCATAAAATATTTATATCTACTTCATTTTTAAGTGGTAACTGCTCATTAGACACAGAGCTTGCATATTGAAATGGGGATAGGCAATTTCCTCTAAGGTGATTCAAGAACATTCCACTGCATTTAGTAATCATTATTTTTTCTCATAATGGACAGTCAATATTATTACCCAGAACTATCTGATTTGATATTTTTGTATACTTTATGGCTGGGGTGACATTTCATTCTTTATCCACGTGAGTAATCTTTTTTTACAGCACCATTTGTTGAATTTTTTCTTTTCTTTTGTTTTTTGTTTGTATGTTTGTTTGTTTGTTTAAAGGAAGTGCAGAGGCCAGGAATCAAATCCAGGCTGTCCACAAGACAGGTGAAAATTCTACCACTGAACTACCCTTGCACCTCCTCTGCTTTGATATTTTGATTTGAAACATGAAGACTGAAATAAAAAACTTTTACTATATCTCATACACCTCAGTCTTTTCCAATATAGCCAAATGAACATTTTACTCTTCCTTGCTATTGCCATCCTCTTTTGAGTCATGCTGATAGAAAATATCATTCTGTTTCAACTTATCTAAATGGGGATTGGATTCCATACCCCAACATAATTTCTACTCAGCTCTCCTTCATTCACATGTTGTTTATTTTCACTACTGTGCCCAAGATGAAAACTAACTTCTTTTCATATAGTAAGACCATTCCTGTCAAACTTGAACATCTCTGTGTTTTGCCCTTGGTGGAACTAAAATACTTTTTGGTTTCATTTCTTATGATCAATATTTAGCCATTTGTCACCCTTTATGTTATCTTGTACCATTGAACAAAATTAACAGTTTGTCCATGGACATATATACATGGGTCATGATACCATTAACTCCTGAACACATGCTTTTTATATACTTCTACTTGTATTTTTAAGTCTTGGCTTATTAACAATTTTTTTTCATAATTTTCCATCTACCTATTTGTATTGATGTGTTAAGACTGTTCCCAGTATGGGTTTACCATCCTCTTGAGCGGCCTCATTATTGTGCTGCTACCAGTTATGGACATTCTAGCTTCCAATGTCCATGTGCTAACTGTGATGTTCCAGATGAACTCCTGTACAAGACAGGCAAAGCTGTCCCCATTTCTGCCTCCAAACTGGCTTTGGCAAGTCTGTTCAATGATAACACTCCACTTACATGAGGACATACTCCTGATGCCTCACTGAAGAGGATAAAGTGATGGTATGTTCTACACCATTATTACAAGCAGCCATGGAAGATTTTGAGGTAAGAAAATTTGTGCATATGTGACCTTAAGAACTATAGTGATTTACATTCCAGCTCATATGTTGCCTCGACTGGTCTACTGCCTCTAAAGAAATGACTCTTTGGGGAACTTCCCTGATCTCTCAAAAGGAGAGTTCCCAGAGAAGGTGGCACCATGCAAAATTTTGGCTGAACAACTGTTTGTTAAGAAAACTAGGAATTTCACTCATGAATCTTGGAAGTCATCTCTGAGGAAGTCAGGATTGGAAATATAATTGTCTAGGGAGGATCTCTGGAAGAACCTTCGTCCAATGACTTGGACCTATTTAAACTTTTCTCAAAACCAAGAAAAATGTTTGCATATTTTCAGGTGAAGAAGTATTGCCATCCTGGTCTGAAAGGGATAAAGATAAAAACATAAAAGAAAATAACTCTAGGACAGAACCTTGGAACCAGATTTCCAGGTAATGGGTTCTATTAGGTCCAATGGAGTGGTCTTCTCACACTGGTGCTCAGTGTGTGGGGCCTAGGATCCCACTGTATGGAGACCTTTGCTCTCACCTCAGTTCTTGTAGAAAACATCTCTTTGGACTCCTAGATTTGGGACTTCTGACCTCTAAAAATGTGAAATAATAAATTCTTGTTTATATGACAGACTATTGTGTAGTACTGTCATAGCACTTTTAGTAAACTAAGACAAAAGATGATTATGATGCATTGTGTAATAGCTCTCAAGTTAGATAGACATTTGTATGAAGTTTTTTGATAATCTGGCAAGGAGACTGACTGTGTTTAACATTTGCTATACTTATTTATACCAGAGGCTTCATATTTCTATAACTTTCTTGGTTTTGTATCCCATGTTGTTTTTTGGTTTCCTATGAACTTCTGAATTAAAATCTGAATCATACAGTATTTTAGTAGTAATCTACAATTACATTAGTAAGTTCATGTTGATTCATTGTTTGTGAGTGGAAGAGGGGAAGTATTCTAAAGTTTTATCATTATATCTCAGATTTCACAAAGGTTTAGATTTTTTAACCTCTTAAGCAGTATGGTAAGGGTATTTGCTGTGGAACTGAGTAAAGACCATTTCACTGTGTGGTATAAGTCCCCAATAAACTATTTTTTTTTGTATTTTTTGTTTTGCTTTAAATAAAAGGTAACATAAGCATGTCAGCTGTGATGATTGGGTTCAGGTGTCAACTTGGCCAGGTGATGGTGCCCAGTTATCTGGTCAGGAAAACACTGTCTTAACCAATACTGCAAGGATATTTTGTGGCTAGTTGATGAACCTGAAGGCTGGTTTATTAAATCATCAGTCAGTTGGTTGCATCTGTGACTGCATACATCTACAGTTAATTAAGGTGTGTTTTCCATAAATGAATGAATCCAATCAGTTGGGTTTGACACATGTGAGGACTTTTAAGGAAGAAGAATGAATTTACACTCCTTCTTCAGTCAGCAAGCCTCTCCTGTGGAGTTCATTAAGACATTTCATCAGAGTTGCCAGCCTTACAGCCTGTCCAATAGATTTTTGAACCTTGCATTGCCACAGTTGTGTGAGACATTTTTATGAATCTCATATTTACAGATATATCCTGTTGGTTCTGTTTCTATAGAGAATTCTGCCTAATACAGCTGCCATCTCAAATTTTTAAACATGATATACAGTTGTTATCTATAATAACTGCATTTTTATTACAGCACCCTAGGTTTGACTTTCCTTACATTCCAAATGAGAAGAATGCACTCTTTTGTGACAGCACAGAGCTCTCTATTCTTACCTACTGTTTATCTTCTGGGGTAAAACCTTTTTACCACTTCTCTAAAGATAAGAGCATAGATAACCAACAACATCTTTCAGAGTGACAACACTGCTATATGAAACTAATGCTGGGTAAGAGTTGTAGGACCATGACTTCTTTGCCAGTATGGAATACTTGACATACAAGGAAGTAATGTCAAAGAGGTCCAGCACTCAGCCAACTTGGCCTTGGTAGAGCTTTCACCTTATGAGTGGATAGAAAGAGAACCTGATATCTTAGCTGACTTTGCCTGAAATAGAGCTCCTGCAGCATGGAGCTGCAGTGAGATGAGAAATACTGTTGGCCACTCCTACCTGTGGAAAACAATTGCCCAAGCTTGGGATTGGGGGATGAAGGAGTCCCTTTTTCTTGGCCAGATGACCTAAGGTAGAGAATTTTAAAACAAAGGTCATCTTGAGAGAGGTGAGAGTAGGTTTTCAAGCACATGTTCTAAACTCTTGCTGTTTGTAAAGATAGTTATTAAATACCTTGAATAAAAAATTTAGCATTTGCTTGTATGTGTACCAACATTTTCAGACATTATTTAAAGATTTCTACAATATCATTTTTCATGAAATAGATAGATATTTAACACAAACATGAAGAATCTCAAAAAGTGTATGTGTGCACTAGGAGACATAGATTGTACACTTCAAATAAATCAGATGGTATGGGAACTTATCTCAATAAAACTACTTTAAAAATCTTATGTATGGCATTGTATGTAGGCATGTATATTGTTAGTTATACATGTTTGCATGCATTTATTCATTATTATGAAGAATAGCAAAAACAACAAGAAATAGCAAAACAATATCTATGATGAATGAAGACAAATTATTAATGTGCAATGTCATAAAATAAATTAATATAATAGGGTATTATATTAAAGATTTAGCAAAGTATTCTTAGATTCATATTTATGAAAATAATTTTAAAATAAATCTGCAAGGCAAATGAGAGATATACATTTAAATTTATGGTAGGGGCAAGCATAAGCTATTTGAATAAGGCATGAAGCAATAACTATACTTGCATTATCTGATGAAAGCAACTGCCAGTGATTTTGTATGTATTTTAAAATATCAAAATAAATTTTCTAAATGTTACTGTAGTAGAATACCTTTATGATCACTGTGTAGAAAACAACATAAACAGAACAAAAAACATTAAACAAAAATCTTTATGAAATATTACCTCATAAAATGTTTAAATTCTATTTTTTGAAAGACACCAATGAACATGTAAGGGAAGGGTGGTCCATAGTGGCTTAGCAGACAGAGTTTTCACCTGCCATGTTGGAGACTTGGGTTTGATTCCCGGTGCCTACCCATGTAAAAAATAAATAAAAATAAAAATAAATGTAAGGGAAATCACAGATTAAAGTAATGTATTTTAACACATACATAATAATGAATTCTTATAACTAAAATATTTGAAATAATAATCCAAAAAATCACTAACTAAGCCCAAAATCAATAAGAAACTGAGGATTAAGTTGAAAAAGGAGATTTAAAAAATATAAATAGATACAAAATTATTCTAAGTTGTAAGAGATACAGAAAAATGATTGCCTTTATAAGCCACCAAAATGGCAACCATGATTCAAATGAACTCTAACAAGGTTGGGCCTTGATAATAGTTTAGCATATGTTTTAATTATATCAGTAAGAGAACTGTTCAATTCAAAACTATCTTACAATTATGTGGACATGTCTAATATTTTAATTAACATTAATTCAATGAAATATTACCTATTTACTTTTTGTGAAAATTGACAATGCATTGATTAGGCAAATATAGGTGCTACAATAAAAAATATCCATTATGTCCCTTAGTAGATCAATGATGGCATACTGGTTTTAATTCCTGTAACTGAGATGGTTTTTGCATGTAAAACTGATGGAAAAGTGTACATGGACAGGATAAGCACACCAGAAATAGAGCCATAGAAATGTGACACATTACATAATGGGTGGAAAAAAAGCTAAGGTAAGTAATATTTTCACATATTCATTTCTGATTTTAGTTATTCATGACTTTTCTCTTATTTCCTTTGTTGGTATGGCTAAAGATATGTGGATTGTATTAAACTTTTTCAAAGAATCAACTTATTTAATTTTCTCAAGTGGTTTTCTATTCTCTATTTCATTTATCTCCACTGTAATCTTATTTCTTTCCTTCTTTTGTCTTTTGGTTTACTTTTCAATTCCTATTCTATTTGGCCACACTTTAACTAAAAAGCACATCTTCACAAGGTTCTCTTCACATACCCATAAGAATGGGTTAGCATTTAAGACATGTTTTTGTTCATTTATTTATTTATTCATTTGTTTGCTTTCTAGATAATTCATTCTACCGGGACCTACCCTCTGGACCCACAAAAGAAATGTATTTTTCCTTAGCAAAATATTAATTTAATCACAACATAAAAGTATTGTCATTTAATTAATAACCCTGTGTCCAAAGTCTCATCAAAGTAGTTATGGCTGTGAGCTTTCCTGGCCTAAAATTTCTGCATTGATGAAACTGTAAAACTGAGAATATAATTTAATAGCTTCCAAAATGCTTTGTTAGGATATCCATAGGATAAACATTCCCATTTCAGAAGGGTTAAGTTGAAGAAAAACTGGGATCACAGGTTCCAAACAAGCCTGAAACACAGCAGGATCATCTTCATTAAATTAAAAAGCCTTAAAGTCATTTGTGGATTAATGCTTTTTGTCCTCCAGATCTCAGAGCCACAGTTTCATGAGTTCCAAGTGCTTTGAAGCAGTCCTGCTCTCCCAGAACAATAGCATGCAAGTTACATGCTCTCCTATCATTGGTGTGGCCACATTAAACCAAACACAGGGGTAAAAGCTCTATCATACCAGAGGATTGGGGTGATGGCATGCTTGCTGAACATAAAGGTGGAATTCATACTCTCACCCCTTCAGGCACAAGTGTGGACCTGCTCTTATAATAGATGTGACTTGGTTTTCACTCTTGGCTTCAGGAGATCTTTTTGTTCCAGTTCTCTGTTCCCATGCTTCTACCCTTGAAATCCCTTATACTTCAATTTGCCCCTTTTTCATCACTTTAGCCAATTTTGGTAGTGTTTCTGTCCATATCAATTTTGTAGGACAAGGGACACAATAAATTTAGACACAAATACTCTCCATATTTATTTCCCAAATCACTTTCTTTTAAAACATGACTTCCACCAAAAATGTTAGCTGGATCCTTGTTCAGCTCCACCTTCTTTGACATAGGGTTGTTCACGTAAACCCTAACAAGGATCCAAGATCTCTGGTGGAATTAGTACTTGAAAGCTCAAGAATGACCCTGATAGGGCCCTTTCTGGCCCTAGACTTGAAGTATATTACCTAGTTAGGCTGAGTCTATTCAAAATCAATAATTTTTTATTGATTTGTGCTTAACAAGTTAACTGTCAGCTTTCCCTTTCCTCTAACATTTTATTATAAGCTATAAAGACAACCATCTACAGGTAAATATCAAAGTTCAGTGCTTATATGTTCCATTTTCAGTCCAGTCACAAAACAAAATTTCACTAAGTTTTCAGCTTCTTTATGACAGAAACCGTCCTCACTCCAGTCTACAATTACACCTTCAACATTTCTTTTTAAGCTTCCTTTAAGGTCCCCTTAATGTTCATATTTCTAACACTCTCTGCAATACAATGTAAGCTTTTGCTCTCAAGTGCTTCTTTACCCATTCCCCAATCCCCAAGCCATTTCCACAGTTTTAGGTGTTTGTTATAGCAAAATTGCAAATTCTAATATCAAAATTTATTTAGTTTCCTGGCTAGTATGAGAAATACACTGCAAAACAATGGCTTAAAAATGGAAATTTATTTGCTCTTGGCTTTCAGTGCTACAAGTCTTACTTCCTCCCAGGTTCACTAACATCCATGTAATCTGGAAAACTTTGGCTTTCTTGGGTTTACTGTCACATGGCATGTCCTCTCTTTTCTTATTTCAAGTTCTGCTGATTTCCAGCTCTCTCTCCATGTGGCTTTCCTTCATGGAGCTTCCAGTAAAGGTATAAGGCCCAAATTCATTTAGTTGGGTCAAAACTTTACATTCTTTAAATGATCCTAACTATAATAGGAATGGATTAAAATTAATGACATCCCATGCTCCAGTAGTTCATGTTTTAAGCTACCACCATTTTCAAGTTCATGTTTAACTAGCTGGGAGTTAGTTTGTGTTGACTGTCTTCTGTAACTGCTATTAAAAGGTGAGCATATCCTCTGGTTACATGGTTTTGACTCTCCTATATATGAATTTTCCTAGAAAATACCTTAATAAGGTTTCAGATTTACATTTTTTCCTGTTGTAATTGATGGCTTTATTCAATAGCTTTATTGATATCATTATGTGGTGTGGGAGGAGGAAATGCATACTGTAATCTGTAATGAGGTCTCTGTTTTAGTTAAACTTTGTCCCTGGACTGTGACATTCACTTCTGTTTCTGATAGCTGAATGATTGTAAAAAATGCTCAATATAATACTTTAGCTGGAAAATGGTTAGAAAAGTCTTTAGTAGCTAGAAACTGTTAATGTAATCTCTGCATTTAAGCAGCTTCAATGAATTTGAAACCTAAAGCCCTTGCTGAGATAGCTTTCTGTTTCTCTAATCTTAAAAGTCTACTCTCTGTTCCTATTTACATTAACCAGACCTTCTTAGTTACTTGCAGGAATGAGATAGCATCCTTAAGCCTAATGGAATGTCACCAGAAACACCATATGGCCTATTAAATCTGTCTTGAAGTACAAAGGTCTGAAATGCCAGATTCGTTAACAAGGAAATGAGAACTGTGTCTCTGTACATAGGAGCTTTACATTAATATCAGAACATACCTTGTGGTTAGGGACAGAACTGATAGATCACCAGAAATGGAAAAAGGGCTTGGTTTACCTATAGGATAACAGAACATGCTGACAAAAAAGAATGAAGAAGGCAACCATTACTCAATTTATTGAATCCTATAACCATTTCTCAGGGTTTTTTTTTTTTCTCATTTTCTGTTTCATCACTTAGCCTTGCCTTTTCTTTGTCTCCTTGAGCTATAAAAGCCCAAGTCCCCTTTTTCACTTCAAACTGGTTTTGGAAAATTTTCCTCCAGTTCCTTGCATGGGTACCTGAATAAAACTCATTATTTCATGAAGAGACTCATTTCTCTTTAGCACAGAATAGAATGGGTCCAACTATTATTGAAAGCCATGGTTTTGGAGTATCATGTATCATATTTTTAACAGTTCTCTCCCACTTCAGGAGAGAAAGTAAAACTAGAGTGGGCTATAATTGGGTATTTTTCTTCACATATGTCTACAAACGAGGGGTTCAGTTCAGCATTTCCCTTCCCCAACATGGTAGGATAGAGGTGGCTGCAATTCAGTATTTCACTTCCCCCATACTACTTAGGCTCTAAGCATTCCCTCCTCTTACTGGCTCCAGAAGAGAACTTTTATTTATATACCTTTCTTCCAGGATAGTGGTGATTTGTATTAACTACCTGTATTGATTTCATAGAGGTGGATTGACCTATGCCATCAATTCTCTCATTGATTAGAAGAACAGTGGTTTTTAAGACTGTTCAGCACTTTTCTTGTTTTTGCATGGGAATGATGACTTTGAAGATGCTTAAATGCTGTAAAGCATACAGGAAATTTAACAAATATATATACTATTTTCTGGTGTTGGTGGTGTTGGTGGTGCATGTTCCTGGAATCAAACCTGGGTCCTCTTCATGACAAGTGAGAATTTTACCACTGAAATTCCCTTGCACTACCCAAGAAATACGTATTTTTATCACATCTTCTCAGAAATATGTTTTAATGGATTTTTACTGGTTCCGAAGTTTTCTCAAACAAATAACAATAAATCACATTCTTAAACCATACAGATATAAACAGAAAGAATAGGCAGAAAGATGGTCAAAATACTTTATAAATAACAATTTAACAGATCAAAAATGTCCACATCCTAAAAATTTAGGGAAAGGCATAAAATTCTCTCTACAAAGGTAAAATAATAGCACTGTTACACTTGCGGGATATAAACATTTAATTCACAGTTACAGTTAAAAATGAATGGGACACAGAAAAGCTACACCTTGTTTCATTTTTAATATTGAATAATATTCACTTTATGTGTGTACATTTTCTTTATCCAGTCATCAGTGGATTGACACTTGAGTTGCTCCCCTCTTTTGGCAATTGTAAATCATGCTGCTAAGGGAACATCAGTTTACAAATATCTCATGTCCCTGCTATATAGCCTTTGGGGAATGTGATGGAATGAATACTTTCTCTTTGTTTTGTTAAAAGTACATTTGTGTTTGTATATAAATCAAATATCTTGTTTCTTTATTATCATATGACATAAGTTGTGTCATTCATGTTATAGCATTTAAGTTATAGGATATCAAGTTTAAGAATGAATGTCACCTAATGATTTGTGCTCTATTCTGGAGAGATTTAGTGCATTCCCAGTTGTACACAGGACAGTTGAGTATTTGTTAGGCAAACATACATATGGTTTGTGCTCTATATAGAGATTAAGTATGGTTTATGGTGATGTGTATAGCTGCAAAGTTGATAACCATTGGACTGTGATGGTTAAGTTCAGGTATCAATGTGGCCAGGTGATGGGGCCAAGTTGTCTGGCCCAGTAAATATTGGCCTAACCATTCTTGTCAGGATATTTTGTTACAGATTGTTAAAAGAGAGGATTGGTTTATCAAGTCATCTTTCACCTAGTTGCATCTGTGACTGATGACACATATGATCAACTAAGGTTTTCCTTTCATAAATAAGAGAATCTAATTAGTTGGATTTGATCCAATCAGTTGAAGGCTTTTACGGAAGAAGAGAGAATTTTCACTGCTTCTTCAGCCAATGAACCTCTTTTGTGGAGTTGTCAAGACCTCTTATCAGAGTTTCCAGCCTCATGACCTGCTCTATGGATTTTGTCTCTTGTGTCCTCATGGTTACATGAAAAACCTTTATAAATCTCATATTTATAGATATCTCCAGTTGGTTCTGTTTCTCTAGAGAACTCTGACTAAGGGTATACAACTAGAGAGGATTTTCCTGGTTGTATGGCAATTCTATACTTAGCTTTCTGAGTAAATTCCAAACCATCTTCCACAGTGATGAAACTTTATACCTTCCCACATGGAGTGAATTTTCATTATCTTTTTCATCATCTTTTCCTACACTTGCAATTTTCTATGTTTTTAATCGTTATCATTCTAGTGGGTGTGAAATGGTATATTATTATGGTTTTAATTTGCATTTCCCTAATAGCTAATGATGCTGAGCATCTTTCTATATGCTTTTTTAGCCATTTGTGTATCCTCCTTGGAGAAATGTCTGTTCAAGACTTTTGAAAATTTTGTGATTGTGTCATTTGTCTTTTTATTGTTGTTTTATGATTTCTTTTTATATTCTGGATAATAATCCCCTAGCAGTTATAGTGTTTCCAAATATTTTCTCCTATTTATTAAATTATCTTTTCACTTTTCTGATAAACTCTATTGGTGTATATTTTAAAATTTTGTTTAGGACACGTTTATGTACCTCTACTATTTTTGCTTGTGCTCTGGGTGTAAGTCTTAGAAACCACTGCTTAATATCATATCCAGAAGAGGTTTCTCTACATTTTTGTATGGGTGTTCTACTCTCTTGGTTTCTGTATTTAGGTATTTGATCCATGTTGAGTTCATTTTTATATATGGTATGAAATAGCAGTCCTCCTTCATTCCTGTGCATATGGACATCTAGTTTGTTGAAGAGAACATTTGTTCTCTTCTTGTTGAAAAGAATATTCTTTCCCAATTGAGTGAACTCAGTGTTCCTGTCAAAAATGAGTTGGCCATAGATGTGAGGGTCTGTTCCAAACTGTCAATATAATTCCATTGGTCTGTGTTTCTATCCTTTTGCCAGTACCGTGCTTTTCTTAACTACCATGGCTTGGTAATAAGGTTTAAGATCAGGAAATGCAAGTTCTACAACTGTATTCTTCTTTTTCAAAATGGCTTTGGCTATTTAGGGATACTTACCCTTCCATACATGTTTGATTGTTGGCTTTTTCATTTCTGAAAAGGTTTTTGGAATTTTGATTGGGATTGCATTGTATGTGTAAATCATTTTGGTTAGTATTAACATCTTAATAGTACTGAGTCTTCAAATCCATGGGCATGCAATATAGTTCCATTCATTTACATCTTTTTTTTTCTTTCTTTAAGCAAATTTTGAAGATTGTGTATAAGTCATTTTACATCTTTGGTAAAATTTATTCATAAATATGTGATTCTTTTAGTTGCTATTTTAATAGATTTTTTTCTTGATTTCCTCCTTAGATTGCTCATTATAGTGTACAGAAACACTACTGATTATTGTATGTAGAACTTATTCTCTGCTACCTTGCTGAATTCATTTAGGAGCTTTGATGTTGATTCTCTTGAAAGGTCTATATATAAGATCATGTCATCTGCAAAGAGTGAAAACTTTACTGCTTCCTTTTCAATTTGAGCAACTTGTTATTTATTTTTCCTGCCTAAATGCTCTTGCTAGAACTTCAAATACAATATTGAATAAAAGTGATGACAGTGGGCATATTTGTTTTGCTCCATATATCAGAGAGAAAAGTTTCAGTCTTTCACCACTGTGTATCAAATTAGTAGTGGGTTCACATGTATGCCTTTCATCATGGTGAGGAAATTTCCTTCTATTCCTATATTGCTAAGTGGTTTTTACCAAGAAAATATCCTATATTTTGTCAAATGCCTTTTCTGTATCAATTGAAATGATAACATCATTTTCTTCTGTTTTGTGACTCTGTTATATTATATTAATTGATTTTCTTATGTTGAACCACCCTTGCTTACTTCAGATATTTCACCTCTCATAGTGTAAAATTCTGCAATGTGATCTTGGACTCAATTTGTGGTTGTTTTGTTGAGGATTTTCACATCCACATTCATAGGAGAAATTGGTCTATAGTTTTCTTTTCTAGTAGTATCCTTATCTGAATTTGGTATTAGGATAATGGCTTAGAGAATGAATTAGCTAGTGTTCCCTCATTGTTTAAGTTTACTAATGCTGACAGAAATATAATGTACCAGAAATGGGTTGCCTTTTATAAACAGAATTTATTAAGTTACAGGTTTATAGGTCCAAGTCCACAAAAATGCCCAAACTAAGGCATGCACAGAAAGATACCTTGACTCAAGAAAGGCCAATAGTGTCTGGAACACCTCTGTCAGCTGTGAACACATCTGGCTGACATCTGCTATTCTTTTATCTTTTGATTTCTATTCTTTTATCTTTTGATTTCAAGCAGCTTCCCAGGAGGAATTTTCTTTCTGCATCTCTTTCTGCTTTTGTCTGTTATGGCTCTTTTAAAGACTCCAGTAAACTCATCAAGACACACCCTTGAATGGGTGGAGTTATATCTCTATCCTTGCTCAGGGGACAAGGACTATTTAATCTTAAATCTCCTCAGAGGAAAGCAAAAAGATTGGACAATTCATAAGTAGCAATACCCACTTTTGTTGTAAGCCAATTAATGTCTCCTAAAAGCTTCTGTGGATCATTCAGAGTTTTATGGTGTCCCTTCTAATTTGCAGCTTTTGTGGTTTTATAGTTGTTCTATCTACCACATATCTTAAATAGGACATAGGGGTGACTGAATTTTTTCAGGAGCTATTTTGAGCTCTGAATTTGTTAAGTGCCTCTCTAGATCCTTTATAATGAGATTAACTCTTCAGTTATCTCTGTTACACAGAGAATATCATCCATATAATGAATTATATAACACTTAGAATATTGTTGTCTCATTGGATCTAGAACTTTAGCGACATGACTTTGGCACATAGTAGGACTGTTCAACATCTCTTGGAGTAGAACATTCCATTGAAATCTCTTTTTATGTTCTTTATTGTTAAGAGAATGGATGGAGAAAGCAAACTTTTCAATATTTGGGGCAGCTAAAGGTGTGGTAAAAAAGCAATACTTCAAATCTGTAACTGCCATTGGCCAATTTTGGAGGATCATTGTAGGAGAGGGCAACCCAGGTTGCAGGGCACCCATGGGCTGAATTACTATATTTACAGTCTTAGGTCAGTTAATAACCACCATTTACCTGACTTCTTTTTAATAGGAAATACTTGAGAATTCCATGGACTAAAAGACTCCTCAATATGTCCTTTGTCTAATTGTTTCTTAACTAATAACTGAAGGTCCTCTAATTTTTCAGCTGACAAAGTCCACTTCTCAACCCATACAGGAGTGAATGTGGTCCAGGTAAGTGGCAATGGACCTAGAGAGTTTGAGAGGCTAGTTCAAGCACTGGCCACCAAGGAAAGGAAAAGGCAAATACCCTAGGACCTCATGGTTTTCATAAGAAGGGAGAGAAATAGGGTTCACTAACCCATGATGATATTTTACTAACCCTAACCCAGGAATATGCCCTTCTTTTTGCATTATTTGCTAGCGCTGCTCACTACGATCATTAGGTTTAGGAATATACATTTTAGTTTGCCATTGTTCCATTGTTCCAACAAATCACAGTCCCATAGGTTAATAGTTAAGTCAGCAACATATGGCTGCAACTTGGCTGGTTGTCCATCAGGGCCCTGACAATGAAAAATGTTAACAGTTTGTTTCAATACTCTTGGGGTTCCTAGTCTTGCTACAGAATTTGGGGCTTCTTGTAGTGGCCAAGAGATGGCCAATGTTTAGTACTAATAATAGAAACATCAGTCCCAGTACCAATAAGATGTTTACATTCCTTATTCTGAATAGTTGTTTCACATAAGGGTCTAGATTCTAAAGGGAAAACCATCTGAACAGCATCTAAATTGACTTCCCTTCAAGCTTGCAAAATTCCCTGCTGAACAGATGTTAACTGATGTTACCTGCTTCAATAGAAGGAAAAAGAGGAGGTGGGAAAGGAAGTTCATCATCTTTAATATCCTTGATATTCATGGGGGGCAGAGGGGAGGTTTAGAGAATCATCCAGGTTCTCCTTTAGTTTGTCTAAGTTGTCAATTACTTCCTCATCTTCAGCCTCATCTTCAGTTTGTAAAGGCTTAAGGACTGAGTTAATTGTAGTTCAAGTGGGCAAAATGGTTACAGGAAGTGGCACACCTTGTACATGTAATTGTTTAAGCTTTTTTCCTACTCTCTCCCAGCTACCCACCTCTAAGCTGCCAAGAGCAGGAAACCAGGAACAGTATTTCTCTACTATTTGTGAAAGTTCTAAAAGCTGAGTCTCATTGGCTCTTGTTCCTCCTGCTTTAAGTAATCATTAAATAATGTAGTAAGCAGGCATCCCCCTCTTTCTGGTTCAGCTGTGCTCTCTGTGGAAAATCTCCAAACCCCCCTCCTTGCAGGCAAACAAGATAAGACACATTCCTGAGTTTGAAACCCCCTTCTTTCACCTTCAGGAACTAGTGAAGATGCATGTAGGCAAGATAAGACATTCCTGGGGTGGGGGCCCCTCAACAGTTCAGCTTTGGGTCATTCTCAACTTAAATCAGCCAATTGTTTACCTTGTCTTTAACATGTCATACAGTCTATAAAAGCTAAGGTTGCCTTTTGTTTGGGGCTGACTTTCAGAGGCTACTTGGCTGAGCCCTATGGCCATAGAAAATAAAATCTGCTTCCCAAAACTACAGATCCTTAGTCTCAGCCTGTTCTAACTTCATGGAATGTTCCTGGAGACCTGCAGCCTTCTTCCTGGTTTTCACGCTACAATAAGACAGACATGGGGGTGATATTTAGTAGTGCTATCATTAGTCCCCATTATTACCCTGCTTGTTTTACCCAAGAGTGTCTGTACTTTTTAGTTTCTGTTTCCTGGTCTCGAGAAGCCTCTACCTCCACTCAGGGATGCATGATCTGACTATTTCATTTCACTCCAGTGAATCTTCTTCTTTGAGCCACATATTTGGTGCCACTTGTTGAGCCCAGCTCAGCATGAGGGGTCAAGGAAGGCACCATGAATCTGAAAAATAAAAACACTTACACAGAAGTGTCTTTTAAGATGAGAGCAGGGGACTCATGTATCAGAGGACAAGACCCCTGAATGCTTGCTAAGCACCGTATTTATTTTATTAGTAAAGCAGGGAGTGCACAGAAATAACTTTAAGTTTATGTTTATTCTCTAACAGTACACACAGACAGAGAGAGTGCCTGTTCCTTCATTATTGGGGTAATGATTATGGGACAAGGAACATGTTCTTACTCTGTCTTAGTGGAATGATAGCCAAGTGGATGTTTCTCTACTTTGGCTAACTTCAATGTTCTAAAGTTAACATTCCACCATAAACCACAGGTCTCAGTGTTCTGAGTCTGCAGATGTTTTGCAAAGCTGTTGCTTTGACGTCTTCTCTTATTTTTCCCTTTGTGGTTCAACATAAGCAAATCAATATAATATGCCACATTGCTAGAAAGAAGGAAAAAATCACATTATAATCCAAATTGAAGCAAAAAAGGCATTTGAAAAAATCCAATATGCTTTCATGGTAAAAACATGCAGAAAACTAAAAATAGGAGGGAACTTTCTCAACAAGATAAGGACAGTTATGAAAAAGAACCAGCAAATATCATACTCAATGGAGAAAGACTGAAAGTTTTCCCCTAAGATCAGGAACAAAAAAAGAATGCACACTGACAGCACTGTTATTCAACATTGTACTGAAAGATCTAGCCAAAACAATCATTCAAGATAAAGAAATAAAAGATATTCAAGTTAGAAAGGAAGAAGCTGATCTATCCCTATTTTCCATAAATATTTTCTACAGATAGAATATCCCAAAGAATCCACAAGAAAGGGAATAATAAATTCAGCAAAATTTCAGGATGCCAGATAAGCACACAGAAGTAAGGTGAGTTCTTATATACTAAGACTGAACAACCAGCAACAGAAATCAAGAAAACATTTTATAGCATTAAAAAAAGATACCTAGGAATAAATTTGCCCAAGGAAGAGAATGACTTTCACATCAGAAACTAAGAAATATGGCTGAAAAAAACAATAAGGAGACCTAAATAAATGGAAAGACATCCCACATTCATGAATCAGAAGACTAAATATTGCTAAGATGTGAATTCTGCCTAAACTGATATACAAATTCAATGCAATCCCTATGAAAGTCCTAGTAGCCTTTTCTACAGAAATGGAAAAGCTAACTCTCAAATTCATATGGAATTTCAAGTGGCCCCAGGTAGGTGAAACAATCTTGAGAAAGAGCAAAAACTTGAAGGACTCACACCTCCTAATTTCAAAACTCACTACAAAGCTACAGTAGTTAAAACAGAGTGGTACTGGCATAAGGTAGAATGTAGTCCAGTGAGACAAAATAGAAAGTACAGAGATAAACCCATACATCTATGGTCAGTTGATTTGCAAGAAGGGTGGCATGGACATGCAGGGAGAAAGAATAGTCTCTTTAACAAATGGTTACTGGGACAACTGAAAATCCACAAGTGAAACAATGAATATAGACCCCTAGCTCTCACCATATACAAAAGTTAATTTAAACTGGATCTATGACATAAATATAATAACTTATACAATGGAACTCTTAAAAGGAAACATAGAAAATATCTTCAAAACCTTATAGTAGGCAATGCATTTTTAGATTTTTCACTAAAAGTACAAGCAAGAAAAGGAAAAATAGTTAAATGGGATTTCATCAAAATAAAAAAATTTTGTGCATCAATGGACATTAGCAAAAAAATGAAAAGATAACCTACATAATGGAAAAAATATTTGGAACCATATATCTGATAAAAGCTTAATATCCAGAATATTTAAAGAATTCCTACAACCCAACAAAAAATACCACCCAAAATACAGGCCAAGGATTTGAAGACATTTTTCCAAAGAAGATATGCAAATGGCTTCTAAGTTTGTGCAAATATGGTCATCATCATTAACCATTAAAGAAATAAAAATTAAAACTACAAGATGCTACCTCTCACCCACTAGAATGGCTATTATTTTTTTAAAAAACTGAAAACTAGTGTTGGCTAGGAGAAATAAAAGCCCTTGTACATGGTTGGTGGGAATGGTGAAACCACCATGGACAATAGTCTGATGGGTCCTCAGAAAGTTAAACACAGGCTTAACATATAACCCAGCATTTCCATTCTTAGGTATAGATCCAAAACAATTGAAAGCAAGACTCAGATATGTGTACATCAATGTTTAGTGCAGCATTATTCACAATAGTCAAAAGTTGGAAGCAATGCTAATGTCCATTGACAGATAAATGTATAAACAAAATGTGGCCCATCCAGAAAATGGAATATTATTCAGCTATAAAAAGAAATGGTACTTGTGACAACATGGATGAACCTTGAAGACATCATGTTGAGTGAAATAACCAGATACAAAATGACAAGTATTATATGATTTTTCCTACCTAAAATACTTTCAATAAACAATTCATGGAGAACAAAAGCAGAGTAGTGGAGGTGAGAGCATAATGAGGAGTAATTGCTACATGAGTATGAGATTTGGCTTATGATAATGAAAATAGTCTGTAAATAGACAATAAGGAAATTTGCACAATATTGAAAATGTATTAAATGTTGAAGAATTATCTATTTAAAATTCTTAAAGTTATTTTTATGTTATGTTTATTAAAATGATTTTCATGTTATGTGTATTTTTCCACAGATAAAAATAAATGGTTTTCTAAAATGCCAAGCTAGGCTCTCATGGGAAGGGCCACCACCAATGACCACGTCACAATCCCACCACCAAAGCACCCCACCAGCTCTCTGGCCTTCACTATATTTGTCTCACTATATTTTTTTCTCCATGGAGTGTGGTATTTCTTCTAGCTTACTGGCTGCTGGAATGCAACACACCAGAGATGGATTGGCTTTTAATAAAAGGGGATTTATTTCATTAGTTCTTCAGAGGAAAGGCAGCTAACTTTCAACTGAGGTTCTTTCTTACATGGGAAGGAACAGGGTGATCTCTTCTCTCCAGGTCTATGGGTTCCAACAACTTTCCCACTACCTCCTTCTATTACCCATTCCATGTTCCCTTTGCCTCAGAAAGCCCTTCCAGCTGGCCAGAGTTCTTTGCTGGGTAGGGTGACCCAGATCTTCATTCCTGAAGTTTCTGAGCCACTGATAGTACTACCTGGACTGGGTTGTTGCAGTTTTCCATTGACTTTAATCACAGCTCATGATTTTACTAAGAGACACCCTTGGAGAGCTCCCATATTCCAGGAAAACTCTTATTTACCTCCATTGTGTGGTTGCATTCCTATTTACCCCCTATAGTCAGAATCATTCACTCCAGATAGAACAGTAATCTCCTTTCATGCTTGTTGATTCAATGGCATGAGAAGCCCACAGATGTCAGATGGCCAGTATAATGGAATCATTGTTGTGTCTCCTTGTAGGAGCACTTCTCCTTTTGGAACTAAGGATAAATTAGTTCTGCTGCTCTCTCTACAACAGAGCTTAAGGTTTAAGGAATAGGAAGCAAAAATTTTCCTGGTAGATCACCAGATTGATAGTGAGTGGTGCCAATCCCATGCCAACGTTTGATTCCTGGACCCATGAATCCTCACTATGGAAGAATGAGAAACATAGAGTGTTTGCTGATTCAGAGTATGCACAGCCTCCTGGAGGGCATTGCCCCAGCCCTGCAAGGTATTGTCACCTAGTTAGCACTGTAAATGAATCTTCAAAAGGCCATTCCACCAATCAATCAATGCAACTGCTTCTGGATTATGGGGAACATGGTAAGATCAGAGAATTCCATAAGCACATGCCTATTCCCACACTTCATTTGCTGTGAAGTGGATTCCTTGATCAGAAGCAATGCTGTGTGGAATACCATGATGGTGGATAAGGCATTTCTTAAGTACACATATGGTAGTTTTTGCAGAAGCATTTCATTAAGTAATACAAACCCATATCTGGAGTATGTGCCTATTACAGTTAGGACAAATCACTGCCCCTTCCATGTGGGAGTGGTCCATGTAATCAACCTGCCATCAGGTAGCAGGCTGATCACCTAGGGGAATGGTGCCATATCAGGGGCTGAGGGTGGGTCTATGCTGCTGGCATACTGGGCACTCAGAAGTAGCTGTAGCTAGGTCAGCCTTGGTGAGTGGAAGTCCATGTTGCTGAACCCATGCATAATCTCCATACCTACCACCATGCCCACTTTGTTCATGAGCCCACTGGGCAACAGCAGAAGTAGATGAGGAAAGAGGATGACTTGTATCCACAGAACAGGTCATCTTATCCATTTGGTTATTAAAACATTTCTATGCTGAGTCACCCTCTGGTGATCATTCACATGAGAGGCAAATATCTTCATGTTCTTTGCCCATTAAGAAAGGTCTATCCACATACTTCTTCCCCAGACCTCATTATCACCAATTTTCCAATTATGCTTTTTCCAAGTCCTTGACTATCCAGCCAAACAATTAGCAACAGCCCATGAGTCAGTATCAAAATGCACCTCTGGCCAGTTCTCCTTCCAAGCAAAATGAGCAACTGAGTACACCTCTTGAAGTTCTTCTCACTGGGAGGATTCCTCCTCACCACTGTTCTTTAAAGACATCCTAGAATGGGGTTGTAGTGCTGCAGCTCTCTACTTCTGGGTGTTCCCTTTACATCATGAAAAACCATCTGTAAACCAGGCCCAAATTTTCTTCCTCACTCAGTTGAGGTAAGGAACTCCCCAAAAGGCTATATCCCTAGTCTGGGAGGGTGAAGGTAATGTGGCAGGAGTGGAGGGCATTGGGCATTTGAACCACTTCCACATGTAACTCATTTCTGCCTTCAGGACACGTTTAAGCCCTATATCTTCTATACCATTTCCATTTTTTTATAGAATGCTATGATTCATGCCCAACTTTATGGTTTGGTGGGTCAGCAACACCCAGTTCATGATAGACAACTCAGGTTTCATCATAATTTGGTACCCCATGGTTAAGATTTCAGTCCCTACTAAGGCCCAGTAGCAGGCTAAAAGCTGTTTCCCAAATGGGGAGAAGTTATTTGAAGGGAATAGTAAGGCTTTGCCTCAAAATCCTAAGTCTGCATTGCAATTCTCTATGGAAGCCTGCCAAAGACTCCAGTCATCATCCATATTTTCCCCTGACACTCCTGGTATTATTGGATCTACTGGATCATGTAGCCCAAGTGGTAGAACAGCGGGCACAAAAGCCAGGACATACTGCAGACCCTCCTCTTGTTCTGGTCCCCACTCAAAATTAGAAGCGTTTCTGTTTACTTGGTAAGTGGACCTGAGTAGCACACCCAAATGAGGGTTATGCTGTCTCCAAAATCCAAAGAGGCCAACTAGACACTGTGCCTTTTTTGATCATAGATGGGGCCAGATGCACCTTTTATCCTTCATCTTAGAAGGGCTATCTTGCATGCCTCACACAAATGGACACCTAGAAATTTCACTGAAGTGGAAGACCCCTGTTGTTTGCGGGGATTTTATATGAGATGAGAGAAATTGGAATCAAGTTCTGTCCATTTTCTGACCATGTAACTGAAAATAAACATTGTCCAGTTAAAGCATTGAAAATATTGGAATTTTAATCTGTGTCTGTTTGATTTGCTAAAGTTGACAGAATGCAATGTACCAGAAATGAGTTGGTGTTTTCAAAGGGGATTTATTTGGTTATGAATTTACCATTCTAAAGCCATAAAGTGTCCAAATGAATGCTTCCTACAGATGAAACCATCAGTGAAGAAAGTCCGATGGCATCCAGTTTCCTCTGTCACATGGGAAGGCACATGATGATGTATGCTGACCTTTCTCTCCTGGTTTAGATTCAAAATTGCTCTCTCAGCTCCTGTGGGTCCTTCTGGCATCTCCTGGCTTGTTTTCTTCCTCTCTTAGCTACTGTAATCTCTGAGATCTCTGCAACAGATATCTCCCTTAAAGGACTACAGCAAGTGGATTAATACCCCTCACATCTCTATGGAAACTACCTAATCAAAGGTTCCACCACAACATTGGATTAAAAAAACATCACTTTTCTGGGTTTCATAACAGTTTCAAACCAGAACAGTGTCTACTATAAAAGGTATTTGTGTTCACTTCTATTACATCCTATTCTATTTTCTTTTAAAATACTGTGTAACTTTAAAAATTGTCTAAGACTTTTTAGAGTTTTCAAATTCCATATTTATAATTTTTTTCCTGACTCTTTAATAAGAATCAGATTTCCCATTTCCAGGAGCTCTTACTTTTCTCTGCAAATGGAATTTCCTCAATTCTTTAACTCTGAATATTTAATTACATTAGCAGGCCTACAGAGACAGGAAAGAGGCATTTGCCCAGAATAACTATGATGGAGTTATCAAAGAAGCAGAGTTATTTCTGGCTATATATTTGAATGGATTTCTGATCTTATTCTAACTTAAATCACCAAAGCACTGGCACAACAAAACTAATATTGAAATGTTAGTTTTCATGAAACTGTTCAGGATCAACTAAATGCCACTAAACAAGGAAAAATGGGAAAATTCATTTGGACTATGGCACCCGATATTAAATATAATTCCAAAGTTTGTCAAAGACAGGAGTTCCCCTTTGGCAGGAAAATAGAAACAATCATTACTGTGGTTATCTGAAGCTAAAGGGACCCCAGAAACTATGTTCTGAAAGCGAATCCATTCCTGTAGGTATGCAGCTACTGTTAGGCAGGTTTTTTAAATTACGTTACTCTGTTTGGAGCATGGCCCAGGGTGGATCTTAATCCTTTTACTGAAGTCTTTTTAAACCCAATGAATATAGAAATACATAGAGAAAACCCCAGAAGCAGAAGAAGCCACTGAAGCCAAAAGCTAGAAGTAAAGGAACCTGGAAGAGAAGGGAGAGACCACAGCAGATGCTGCCCTGTGCCTTGCCATGTCACAGAGGAATCCAGGATCATTGGCAGTCTGTCTTCAGGAAGAATACATCATCTTGATAATGCCTTTATTTGGATATTTTCACAGCTTCAGAACTGTAAGCTCATATGCTCTCATTGTTGAAAGCCAGCCCATTTCTGATATGTTGCATTTTGACAGCCAAGCAGATCAAAGAATTACCATTAGTCCCTATGGCTGTCATCTATGTTATTTTCATAAAAATATATTTTAATTTGAATCAAACTTAAAGCAATATTTGCAGACACCATCCACTAAAAAAAGAAAGGGTCCATACTTATTCTATGCTCTTGCCACCAGGCACAAATAATGCAAGTTGTCTTCAGGAAAGGAATAGCAACTTCTGGTTTCAACTTTGACATGTAAAGAGCTCAGAAGCTGTCACTCCCATCCTTAAAGAAAAATCTGAGCTAATCGATAATCAATAACTTCTTGTGTATCTATCAGAGAAATCAATTTGCAGGACAAATATACCATCCTGATAATCAGAGAAAAATCACAGGCAGAAAGAAACTGGGAAGATCTGCTTACTCACAGCAGAAGTTCTTGGAGGCACAAACTGCCAGGAATATTTAAATGGTAATTTTGAATAATTGCTGATGGTTGAGTGTGGACTAGCAAGAGAATGGATGAATGCTAAGGGGCAACAGTTTTAGGGGGAAACCCACAGGTTCCTAGGCTTTTCCAGCTGTAACTCCACTGTGTTCTCAATATAAAGATACTAGAAATATCCTCAAAATTTCTCTGGTTGGGGGAATGAAAGAATAATCCTTGTGAAACATATTGTGAGGCTTTGTCACAGCAAAGATCAATTCTGCAGGGAAAACTGTGTACCAGAGACTTATCCCAGTTGGTGGGAGGAAATTACTCCTTCCAGTCACATACAGATTTCCTTTTTCATATAGGAAAACTAATTAACTTAGATCAGGGGTTCTAGGAAATAAATTGGGAACACTGCAACCAGGAATGAAGAGGGGATGGAGAAAGAAACTATACCACTGGAGAAACAGATGTGAAGTTCCCAGCCCTTAAACAGTCTCACTCAAAGGTTAATTTTGAATAGTAAGGCCACAGATTGCTGCTTATGCCTACACCTTACTCCTCTAAAAAAGGTCTCCAGTATAACATTAGTAAATAGCTGAAAGAGCTGAAAAACAAGAACTCTCTCTGAGGAGGAGTACTTATGAAAGCCTAAAGTCATGAGGAGACAAAAACAATCACAGAAGAAATTTGAAGTCTCTGGAGCTTATACTAACAAAAAAAAAAAGTAAAAATCAGAAAAATTTTAGTGAGATTAACATAAATGATTACACTAAGGATTTCTTTATCACAGTTCATATTACCTGCTATAACATATCAAACATTCAACCAAAAATTACAGGTGTGCCTGTTTTAGTATGCTAAACTTGCCAGGATACAACATACCAAAAATGGAACATCTTTTAAAAAGGGAATTTATTATTGGTAAGTTTACAGTTCGATGGCTATAAAAACATCCAATCTAAGGCATCCAAGTTAAGATACCTTGGATCAAGAAAGGTCAATGTGTCTGGAACACCTCTGTTAGCTAGGAAGACACATGGCTGGCCTCTGCTGGGGTCTTTAGCTTCTTGTTTTAAACAGTTCCAAGGGAGGTATTTTCTTGTTTCATCTGCAAACGACTCTGTCTGTGTGGGCTCTGTTGTCTCTAAGTGCTTTGAGAGTTCTGAAGCAACTGCTCTCCAAGTGCCTAAATCTGCTCTGCTTTGAGTTCTCTCTCAAATGGTTCCTGTTTTAAAGGACCCCAGCAAACTAATCAAGATCTGACATGGAATGGGTGGAGTCACATCTGCATCTATTCAAAAGGTCACCATAATTGGACATGCCACATCTCCATGGAGATAATCTTCTCAAAATTTACCAGCCTATCATGTTGAATCAGGATTAAAATATGACTGCTTCCACAAGAGTGGATCAGGATTAAAACATAGGTTTTCTAGGGCACATAATAGATTCAAACCAGCACATTTCACTCTCTGGACCCAAGAAGACATGTTCCTTCCATATACAAAATACATTCAATCCATCACAATATCACAATAGCCCTAAACCATTTCAGTAACAATACAAAATCAGAAACATACAATTTCATCAAATTCAGTTACAGGCATGGTCTGTTATAAGGTGAAAAATTATCCTCTGGCTGTGGATATGAAAAACTCAGAACAATTTATCTGCTTTGAATATACAAAGGAGAGACAGTCATAGGATACATATTCCCATTTACATAAGGAGAATTTGAAAGGAACAACACAGGGGTCACTGTACCCAAAAATTCCAAAAACATGCAGGGCAAACTCCACTAGATTTCAAAGTCTGAGAGTCTTTTACCCTCTGGGCTTTAGAAAGTGGCAGTCTCACATTTTACAAGGGCCTACACAGCAGCCCTGCTCTCTGCAAATGCTGGTGAGAGTTTTCCAGCACTGGGGCTTTATGGGGGGGGACCACCTATTTCTTTCTCTACCCCTGGCCTCTCTTTCACCTCAGGATACATGCACAGCCCCTCCAGAACAATGAGGTATCATCCAAGCTCTCCCCGACCCCCAAGGAATGTGATCTACCGTCTAAGATGTCTGGGGCAACATAATTCTTTCACAGTAACTAAGTGGATGTTCTGCCCAGAAATATAGGACATTATATCTATATTATGAAGAATAAAATTATTCTTTATAAGTGAGTCACCTCATATGAATCCTAAAATTGCTTCCTTATTATAGGTAATTTTTCCATTAGCTTATATTAAAAAAAAATAAAGTGTATTGAAGAACATAAAATAACCAGAAATGATCTCAGGTGTCTGGGATTTTTTTCAAAGAGAGAAAGAGTTTATTACTAGGCATATAGTAGGAAAGCAGCTGGCCTAGTGGCCCAACATCTGTCACCCCCAACTACAGTAATTTAGGTAGTTTTATTAGAGGAAAGATGGTCAGGGTTTAGGATAATGAGCACGGGGTCCAGATGACATAATTAGATGTGATCTAGTTATTGAGCATGAACAGATTGATTACATACTTAATCACAGAATGCATGAAAGAAAATGCAGAATAAGGTACAGGTGACTTGTAGGTTAAAGTCTAAGCTACTGCACATGTCAAGTGGACCTACTTTGGTTAGATCCAGTCTTGGTCATCAAGGTAACTTTAGATTTGGGGTGGGTTAGTTCTGGGCTGGTCCAAGACCCTTCATTAATAAACATTAGGGGCTGCCTTTAGCAATAACAAGACTCTAACATTGAAAAACTAGATAAATGGGTACAAATGAAGGTTAGTCACAGAGCTTTTTACAGAGACAGAAGTTAATGGCTATACAATCATTATCAGGGATCAAGGCAGCTGAACTAGAATTCAGATTTGAAGTATTTTCTCCTGTCTACTCCAATATGCCAGAGACCAAAAATGAGTATTTATATAATGATTAAACCCTGATTTCTCAGTTACAATTCCTCCCTCTCATTTGATAATTACTCTCAATCTTGAGATCTTGAGGGATATCTGGACAATTACTCTTTAACTGCTTCAAGGCTGAAAAGGGACATCGTTATTAATGGGCAAAAGGATGAAATATTGAAGCTAGTTGTTATTCTTGGAGATTCCAGTGTCTTGGCATTTCAGAGCTTGTCTGGCATTTGAACAACCTTGAGATTTGCAGGTTGTTCCAAACTTAATATGTAAAATTTTATAGAGGACAGGATATCTTTCAGCATTTCCAGGAACACTGTGGTTGGGGTTTGCCATATTGTGTTGGTTTGCAATATATGGCTGAAAATTGCATGAAAGTAATCTCTCATATCACCTCTGAACTTTATTTGCAATGTCTTAGCTTGTGAAATTCTATTTTTCACCCACTTTTAGTCAACTAATCCACAATGCCACGGATGTACCATGATGCAAAGGCCAGTTATGTTTCATGCTGCCAGGACTAGTTATATTTCATGAACCAAGGCCAGGATTACATGCCTGGAAATTATGTCCTGCATTAGGGTGAGGCTCAGAGTTTGGCTTAGAGAGAGAACACATTTGAGTACAGCAGAGATTTTCTGTAGATGGCTCTTAAGCACCAATCCTAAGTATGTTCAGTTTACTATTATAGAAATAAATTTCACAAAGGCAAGCCTCAAAATTGAGGCCTTAGCTTATTAAACTGGGAGCCCCTCTTGCTTACAAAATATCAGGAATTCCCCAGGTGGGGAAGTTTAATAGTTCTAATTTTTTCCCAGTCCCTCAAGGGACTTTGCAAACACTTTTTAATTTTCTGCCCCAAATACTCTGGATTGCATCATTGCATAACATTAACATGTACAAAATAATAAGATTTTGTTTCTTATTCCAGGTTCTATATCACATAAATCTGAATTAAGTTGTTTAACAGGCTAGACAAATTAAATTAGAAACTGTATAGACAAAATAAATATTTCTCTTTTTGTTTCACACAAATATTAAAGCTTTAAAATACAGACAATATTTTCTTTGCCTTGTATATTGATTTACCTTAGCTTTAATCAGATCAATTTCATCACATTTTTAATTGGAGTTTGATCTTTTCCAGTTTTTTTCAATCATTGCTATATAGACCCATGCTGACTTTCAGAGCTGGAGAACCAAATTGGAATTTCAAGTATCACACAGAAATTTGAAGTTCCAGGGAACTACTGGGCAATATAAAGAGGAATACACCTCAGAATTTAATGATTACAGTCAAAGTTTACACTCTAAGTTCTAATTGTCATAAACATTTTTAAATGAAGCTGCCTTCAGAAATAAATATTAGTTGTTTTATATTAATTAACCATAACAGAGATTTTGTTCTGACTTACTTTTACATATTTACCAGTTATGTTAATTAACAGATAAAATATAATTTATATGTTTGTCCTGCCTGCCTTCTAAAATTTTTCCATGTTGCAAATGGAGCTCTGACCTATATCTGATAACATATACCTTGAGACGTATTAGAGCAAAGCAGCACAACTGATAATTTGGTATATTTATTATCTGTAGCCTTTTAAGAATAACTAAAACCATCACTAACAACACCATACCATTGTTTAACATCACAAAAATTAATATCAGTATATAACATGGACAGTGAGAACACTGTCAGATTTTTAGGTATTTTATACAATCTCTAAAAAGATGAATAATATTTTACCTATAGAAATTTAACCAGCAACAGGATAGAAAGCCCTTTTAACCACTGTAATACCTCCCAAACACCTCCTATGCAATAGGTTAAACTTAGCAACTTACCTTCAGAAAGTGAAAGAACAAATTATTTGTAACAGTGTTTCCCTTAGAAGTGAGAAGACTTGTTTTCTGAAATAGAGGAAAAAGCCAGCATAAAACATTAACAAGGCTGTTTTCCTTATGTAAAATGTTTGTTCTCTAGACAGAATACCTGAATGATTAATAAAAACTTGTTTTAAAAACTTTACAGCAAGCACAGACTAACAACCCATGTTATATTACCAGGGATAAAACTAAGCTTTAGTTTTGTATGAATACCCAGTTTGACACCAAGTCTTTCTTTTTAATAAATATTTGATATACAAAGCTTTTGAACCTGCAAACTTCTTTCCAAAAATAGTATTCATGAAAGGAGATGGGGACAGAGATACTGCAAAGTAATGTAAGAAGGAAGAAATGTATGCTTGGGTTTAGAACACAGCCAGGCTTTCATGTACTTTATATTCAGAACATATAAATGATTATTTTACAATGTGCCTAAAATCTCAGTCCAATTCAGTCCTATCTTAAAAATCCAGAAAAGCCCCAAGTTTGAAATATCATCAGCTTTTTGATGTTTAAGGGTTTATTTCTAGAAAAAAAGACTCAAGTTTTTAGTAATATTATTTCCAACTGCTAAATAATACCAGGAGTATGATAGTTTAAAAAATTAAGTTATGGCTTCTAAAAACCAGTTCAGAGTCTATTTAACTGATATCCTCTTATTTAGAGGTTTTACAAGTGTCATCTCTTCCATGAGGTCTTCTTAGTTCATTTTTCATCTGTCTGCTTTTAAAATTTTTCCAACATTTTTATTCCTTCATTATCACTGTCTTACAGTTTGCTCTAGTACAAGTATATTCTGACTGGAATATAAACTCTTTGAAGCTAAGAATAAAATTTTCCCTATTTATGACAGCAGTTATTAACAGAACCATACTGATTGACTTTAACAAAGTCACTACAAATTCAAATTATTCTATTTACTGAGGTAATAAATGTCCAAGTAACAAAAAGACAGATTCTTTGAAATTTTATAATCAAGGTTATAAAAAAATCCATTATATTTCTTACTAAACTTAAACAATTTCTTAAAAGGGTATATTTGAAGCATCAGCATATTTTAAATTATAATTGTATGAGTATTATTACCAGGTATATTGCTCAATTTATGTAACTTAAACTATTTAGTAGGTTATTTTAAAAGGAATTTTGAGAATGTATTTATAATACTAACTTATTTTTTTCAGTAAGCTTACACAGATTTAGAAAGAACATGCCCAGCAGAATAAAATCACACTTGTTCAATTCAAAATTTGTCATAAAATTCCTTTTATCAAAGGTTGAAAAAAAACTCTTTGTTTGCATAATATTTTAAATATACCAACAATTTTAAAAGCACTTTGACTACCAAGTTCTGGAAAATATACTGCAATTTTCTAATTTGCCCCAAGTCTAAATCTAGGAAGCTTTTCCTTATCAGTCAAAGATCTTTCATTTCCCTAACTGAAATTTGGTAATTAGATGTTGTTCAGTTACTCCTATCCCAAGGCTATTTATATTTTAATAATAATCTGATTACTACAGTTATCACTGCAAACATGTTATTGGAAAAATAATATTAATAAACATAACTTATTCTGTAAATCTTTACAATTATCCTTTCTAATCTCCAGATCCAGTAAAAAAAAATTCTGAACCACACTTTCCATATCTTTCTGTGCCTAGCCCTCCCCTATAACTGCTTTTGGTGGTTGACCTCATGGCAGGGATAGATTTCACAGACAGAACGATATCAGGCTTGTTGCATTTGGATTTGAAAGTTTTAGCTGAGGGCTGTGGAATTTTGAATGTTCCTATGTTCTTCTTTTAACTATTAACAATTATTAGATTTATTTTACTAAAAGCTGTGACCAGAACTATTGGAAAAGACCTCTGTTTTTTTCCAGAGGCAGCTCCTTGGCAATTTCCTGCTGTCTCAAGGAAATTCCAGTGGTGGTTTCATTCTAATGTAGAAGTTTCTTTACAGTAATTACAAAACTAAGATTATGACTCTTGCCATTCAGGGAGGTTTTTTTTGTTCTTTTTTTACTCTTTTGCTTCAGAAGTACCAATTTATATTTTTATATCAGGGACCTAATAATTTATAAGCAGTTCAAATAGAGTTCTTTAGGAATTTTCTTACTAATTTGTTATTGCTCTCTGAAGGTATGAGAATATACATTGAAAATGCATAAGACATAAATAGGTAGTTACTCAAAAAAACAGAAATACTTTTTTTTCAGAAATATTTTTGAGAGGGACAAATAAAGGATCAAGTGTATTATCTCATCCCATTTCTACCTTTTTGCAGGACAATTCTAACTGTAATATCTTTAACTTTAACTATAATTGTAGCATTTTCACTTTAAATCATATTGAGACCAGATTATGTGATAGAAATAAAACCACTTTATAGACACATAACCAAAACCTTTTCAACTTTCAATACAGTACAAATGTTCCCCTTTTAAAAGTATTTCTCTAATCAGTAACCAGTTAGGAACATTTGATCAATACAAATGCAGGAACATACCAATTAATAACTAGAGTGACAACACCAGCTAACAAACAGGCATTAAATGCTTAACACACTAATTAACAATTAAGCAAACATCAACTCTTAAATACCCAGCTAACACACTGGCTAGCATTTAGAAAGGCTTACTCAACTTTATTAAATACCAATTAATTGTTGCAATACTGATTTTTTAGGAGTATAATCAATGGACAAATTTAGGCCAAGGCCTCAAACCTTGTACAGAATACACACTGAACACATCAATTAATAATTAAACAGGCATATAACATTTATCACACTGATTTAACAATTAACCAATACCTAGGTAATGCACTGGCTAACACTTAAACAGGCCTACTGAATTTCATTAAACACCAGTTAAACATTGGGTTAGGTCAGGGCTTCAAACCCTGTAAAGTGTGGTACACAAAATCAGAAGGTGTAGAGGTCAGACCAAAAGGGATCATTCTAGAAGTGTGACCCTGACCTAGGTTAATGGGACTTGAACAACCTATTTATTTCCCAACCTATTTTTACCCTGATGACCCAATACATGGTCAGATGTTTGGATGTGGAAATGGAAGCTGTTTCTCTCTTTGAAGATTTTTAAGGTGTCAAAAGTCTCTGGAGTGCTGGCAGAATAGAGGAACCTCGGTTGCCAAGCCCCTTGACAAAATTCAGTCCAGTGACCACAAAAGACTTGATTACCTGGCCTACCTGCTCTACTGGGGCTCCAGAGATTCAGGCATTCATTCTGGAGGGGTGCTAAATTGTTCCCAGACAAAAGTCATGGATTATTTTGCTCAACAATAACCAATTCCTGAAACACTAGAGTTTCAAAGAGAGAAAGAGTTTATTACTAGATGTATAGTAGAAGGGAAGATGGCCTAGTGGCCCCAAATCTGTCTCAGGTATCTGGAATTTTTAAGGAATTCTGGTGATGTCAGTAAAAACAATAGGAAAATAAATTTGGAAAATATTATGTAATTAGCTGCTCACCTGGAGGTATTAGAAAAAGAAAAGCAACCTAACTGCAAAGCAAATAGAAGGAAAGAAACAAAAAAGATTGGAATAGAAAAAAATGAAATTAAGGATTTGAAAATAACAGAGAGACTAAACAAAACAAAAAGTTGGTTCTTTAAGAAAATCAATAAAATTGATGGAAACTTAAGTAGGCTGACAAAAAAGAGAGAGGATGAAATAAATAAAATCAGAAATTTGAATGTGAGCATAACAGCTGATCTTGCAGAAATAAAAGAGGTAATGAGTGGATACTATTAAAAACTATATGCTAAAAAACTAGACATCTTGGAAGAGATGGACAACTTCCTAGGAAAGTATGAACAAACAAAGTTGACTCAATAAGAAATAGAAGATCTTGATAAACCAATCACCAGTTCAAAGGTTGAATCAATCATCAAAAACCTCCCAAAAAAGAAAAGTCCAGGACTAGATGGCTTCACATATGAATTCTACCAGTCATTCAGGAAATGAATACTGCCAATCCTGCTCAAACTCTTCAAAAAATTTAAGAGGAGGAAAGCTACCAAAGTCATTCTATGAAGCCAATATCACCCTTATACCACAGTCAGACAAAGATACTACAAAGAAAAAAATTATGGACCAATCTCTTTAGTGAATATAGATGCAAAAATGCTCAACAGAATACTTGCAAATTGAATCAAGCATCACATTAAAAGAATTATATACCATGTGGGTTTTACCTCAGGTATGCAAGAGTGGTTCCACACAAGAAAATCAATTAATGTAAGCACCATGTCAATTAATTAAAGAGGAGAAACATATGATCATCTTGATTGATGCAAAAATCACATTTTCCAAAATTCAGCATCCTTTCTTGATGGAAACCCTTCAAAAAAAATACCAATGGCTTAAAAACACAGGAAAAGATGCTTATCTGCACTAATGATTAGGTAAACTCAATTCAAAACCATAATGATTTATCATGTTACACCTACTGCAATGTCCATTTTAAGATAAAAACAGAAACTACAAATGCTGGAGAGGATGTGAAGAAAATGTTACACTCATTCACTGTTGATGAGAAAGTACAATAGTGCAATTTTCTGGAAAGCACTTTGGCATCCCTCAGGAAATTAAATATAGAATTGCCATTTTGATCCAGCAATCCCATTATTAGGCATATATTTGAAAAAATTGAATGCAGATATACCGAGACATTTACGACCAATGCTTATAGTGGCATTTTTCATAATTACTGAGAGATGAAAGTAACCCAAATGACTATCAATGAATGAGTTAATAAACAAACTGTGGTATATACTTATGATAGCATATTATGCAGCTCTAATTCAGAATAGAGTCATGATGTTCATGAACTTTGAGGACATTATGTTGAGTAAAGTAAGGCAAGAAGCAAAAGGACAAATATTGTATGGTCTCACTAATATGTACAACTATTATGAACAAATTCTGATAGTTAAAGTTGAGAACATGCAGTTTATCAGGAATTAGAAAATGAATTGAGTTCAGGCACTCGATGCTGAAGGAGTACAGAACACTCAATAGGATTGATTGTAACAATCCAGAAATGGGTAAATATTGCAAGTGTAATGAACAGAGCTCAAAGTGAGTATAGCTGAAGGAAGAAACCTGGGAGCATGTATGGCACCAGAAAAAAGAAAAAGGATAAAAACTGGGTCTGTATAATATAAGTGAAACCTATAGTGGGCTATGATGGTGATTAAATGTACAAATGTAAAAAAGTTTTTACTTGAGGGAGAACAAAAGAATGTCACCATTTTAAGATGTTAAAAATGAGTTGGTATATGGAAAAATATATAATTAATGCAGACTAGAATCTATGGTTACCAGTGACATTGTAGTGTTCTTTCATTAATTGTAGCAAAGGCAATATACCAAAGTTAAATGTCAATAATGAGGGTGATATAATGGAGGTGTATGGGACTCTTGTTTTTTTTCTCTCTTTTTTTTTCTTTTCCTTTTCTCCTTTTCTTCTCTCTTTGTGGATGAAATGGAAATGTTCTTACATAGATTGTGGTGGTGAATGCATAATTATGTGACTATACCATAGGGGTAAATGTGTGATTATACCATAGGAAATAGAATGGAGGAAGTCACCTGTTGCCAGTGTAGTGGTTCCAGAAGTAAATGGCTGCAGGAAGGATATGAATTCCTGTGGTGTATAACTTGGAGAATTAAATTTGGGGACATTATGTTGAGAGAAATAAGCCAGAAAAAATGGAAAATGTATGGTATCACTAATATAAACTACCTATAATGAGAAAACTGTGAGAATTGAATTTGAGTGCACAGATTATCAGAGGATTGAATGTGAGCAGAGATTGGGCAATGGATGATTAAAGAGTGGAGAATACTCAAGTAAGCCTCATCATAAAGGATCCTAGATTGAACACTCTTACAGAAATCACATCTATTCCTGCATTTTGACAGTTATTTCTAAATTCTGAAATACTGTGCTTTTTGTGCATAATCTGGTAGTTTTCTGAAACATTGGGTATCTGTGGGACATGTGAGACTCAGAATTAGAGTTCTACAGCTCTGAAAATCAGTATCGCTCCATTTAAGCAACTGTAAAGGAAGCTGAAAAAGTGATAAGACTCCAATTAGATACATGAATGCAAAAGACTTAGGATTAAGGTGAATCTGAATATAAAGATGATATTATCTATATTTCAAACTTCAACCTCTGTGGGAGACAAAAGGAAGAGATGTTTAGTTGGTCCAAAAGTTAAATTTTCTAAAGCCTACTATCTAATTTAACCTGTCTCATTGTTTATTTAATCAACCTAATTACCTAGAATATGGAATGAGATCTTGTTTTTCTGTACAGGTTAATATAATACCCAGACACATTCCAGATTAGAGTATTGGGGGCAAAAAATAAAGAAAACAGAAGCATATTTCCAAATAGAAGCATCTTGAGGGACTGGGGAAAATGAAACTATTAAACTTCCTCACCTAGGGAACTCCTGATATTCTCTTTTCAGGAAATACCTGAAATTGTTGAACTGTAATCAATTAGCCCTGTTCTTTGAAAATGATTGTAAAATTATATTGCAAAAAATATATATTGCAAAAAGTGAGCTGCTTGTGTTTGTATGTATATACTTTTCTATACTTACACATATACATGTTACATATATATATGTAAGTATATATCATAGACATATATATATTAATACTACACTGTCTTAGTTAACCTATCTCTATTGTAAGTCTTAAAATTGGGTAGGTTGCAATACTAGTGGTCAATAAAAGGATGGGTAAAGGATTTGGGATGTATGGGGTTTTTCTTTTTCTTTCTACTTTTTTTTCTGGAGAAATGCAAATGTTCTAAAAACTCATCATGGTGATGAATGCATAACTATGTGGTAATCTTGTGAACCACTGACTGCAAACTTTGGATGGATTGTATAGTATATAAGACATCTCAATAAAAATTTTAAAAACTTAACTCCTGAGAAAAGGGAAAAAGGGACTTTGTGCTGGTCTGATAATTTGCACTTTTGCTAATCTTTAAAATTCTATCAGTAATTTCTTGATCTCTTCCCAGGAATTCCAGGTATTTTATCCCAATCCTTTTTAGCTAAGAAGGCTTTAACTTTTGGCTGGTATTTTTTCTGGCTTCCTAATTTTAAAACTGACAGGCCATGTCTGTATCTTTATATCTCTTATCTAATTGCTCTGCAAGACCTGTCTCTAAAGCTGAGCTGGAGTTCACATATTTCTTTCTACCTGTAACTTTTCCTTCAACTTGCATTTTTCTCTATCTTTCTTGAGACAGTCTGCCATATCTAGACATACCATGGCAATGGCCAGGAGGCTGTAGCTGAAGGGCATGGTTCTAGTTTGCTAGCTTCTGGAATGCAATATACCAGAAACTCAATGGCTTTTATAAAGGGGAATTTAATAAGTTGCTAGCTAACTGTTCTTAGGCTGCAGAAATGTCTTAATTAAAGCAAGTCCATAGAAGTGTCCAATATAAGGCATCCAGGGAAAGACACCTTGGTTCAAGAAGGCCAAAGAAGTTCAGGGTTTCTCTCTGAAGTTGAAAGACACATGGTGAACATAGTCAGTGTTTCTCTCTAAGCTGGAAGTGCATATGACAAACATGACATCAATTTGCTGGCTTTCTCTCCAGCTACTTGGGAAGCATTTTTCTTCTTCATCTCCAAAAGTTGCTGGCCTGTGGACTCTCTGCTTCATGGTGCTGCAACATTCTCTGCTCTTTCTGCATCTCCCAGAATCTTGTGGACTTTTCTCTTTTTGTTCTCTAGCTTTTTTCAAAGTGCTTCTTCTTTTAAAGGATTCCAATAAAACCAATCAAGACCCACATAGAATGGGTGGAGACACATTTCTATCTAATGAAGTTTAATCCCACACTGAGTCACATATCCATGGAGATAAGCTTAATTAAAGTTTCCAACATACAGTACTGAATAGGGTTTAGAAGAAATGCTGCCTTTATAAAATGGGATTTGGATTAAAACATGGCTTTTCTAGGGTACACACATCCTTTCAAACCAGCATGTGCGTTTTCTATCTTTACTAAATATCATAAGCTTTAGTCTTTGTAATGCATTTTTAATTGGATAATTACCTGAAAATCAAGAGTCATATCTTCTGGTCACTCCACCACTTTACTTAATTTCTATTGAGGCCACACAGTGTTGTAATAATGTTCTAATAATTCCTTTTCAAATGATTCTTTTAAAATTTAGAAGTATCATTAAGAATAAATCCAAAGGGAAATATAGCCAGCACAATTGAGAGTTATCCCTTGCTGGCAATACTCTCAGAAATCATGATGATATAACTTCAGAGTAGAAGCCCTTCAAAGACAACAGGATCCTGACAAAACTGCAAATTACAGAAACTATGCAAAATCAAAATGAGAATGACATATCCAGAGTAGCAGATAGTGGGATGCCAACCCACAGAGTTTACATGCATAACTCCTGGATCAATTCAATAGCCTTTTTACACAATAGGTTAATTGAAACAAAAGGAAGCAAATTAAACATAGCAATAATAAAATATCACACACTCACTCAGCACAAAGAAATTCTTGATTACAAAGTCACTTTCATGTAGATATAGCTGGTGTCCATCCATGACAACCTCCTCCGCCCAGATCCTCCAGTCCCGGTCCTATAGGAAAACATCCCAGGCAGCTGCTTAGGAATGGAGTTGGAGGAGTCCAGGAGAGCCCTTTAGTTGACAAGACATGGATCAAGCTGTAGTGACCTGCCACAGTCACCCAGTTATTATCAGAACACATGGTCTTTAATCATTGGGCCCACTTTTCCAGCATAAAACAGAGAATCAAGACTCTTTGTTTTGGTAAAAAAAAAAAAGATGAATATATTAATGGTACATATTTAAGGAACTGGAGAAAAAAATTCCCAAATCTGGCTCACAGTGGGAAGGGTATTTTTGGCTTTTATAACCCCAATCTGATAAAGAAATGGCCAGGATCCAGAAGAAAGAAGAAGGTAAAAATAGAAGAGGAAAAGTTGTTTGGTCAGCCTATCCATTATCTTTGAAATACTCCTCTCATTCAGGCTTGCTTCCCAAGAAGAAGAAGGCATTAGTTTTCCAGATTATTGGCAATTTTCATTATACCATCTGGTTGAAAAAAGCTTGGAGGGTTGTTGGGAGCAGACAGTAAGTGTTTTGTTGAGATTAGAGCAACAGCAAGCTATTTCAACAAGGAATTTTATTCTTAAAATAACTCAAGGCTGCTTGAGTGAAATGGACATAACAGTTGTCTAGTTTTGGAAGACTATACTAAGCATTTGTCAGCTAATGGATTATATTGAGTACTTTTTTTTAATCTATCAAGCTATTAAAACCTGAATGAGAAACCAATTCATACACTAAAATAAAGGAAAATTGCAATGATTGGGGGGGATGAAACTTTAGTGCTTCATGGGGGAATGCAAAGTACTGCAGCTTTTCTGAATAGCAATATGACATTTCCTCAAAAAGTTTAATATAGAAATACCATTCAACTGAGCAATCTTACTTCTAGGAGAATGCTCAAAGTTAGTGAAAATAAAGTTGCAGACTAATACTTATAAGCTAATGTTTATAATTTATAACATTTGCCATTATTCACAACAGCCTAAAGTAGGAAACAACCAAAATGTCCATTCACAAAGGAAGGGATTAATGAAATGTGGTACACCACACATGGAATATTTTTTTGACCATAAGAATAAAAGGAGCTATGAGATATGCTGAAACATGGGAGAACCTGGAAAACATTATGGCCATGGAAACCAGTAAAACACATAAGAACAAAAATGTTATCATAACATTTATGAAATATGACCAGATACAACAATTTCAGACATAGAAAGAATATTACAGGTCATCATTATTGGGGAGAGATGAGGGAGGATGTCAATATTTGTTCATAAAATCAGAAAACAAACTATATTGTAGCTGTTATTATCTTCCTATTTCTGGTTGAGAAACCTTTGTCCGGGAGCAAATTAGCTTACAGGTTAACATCACTATTCAAGTGGCAGTGTCTAAGGTCTGATTTAAAGTCCTCAGTTTGTCTAGAATACTTACAAGCAAAGGCCAAGGGTCAAAAAGTGAAAGCAAGGATGAAGCAAATGCCCAAGGGTATGATAATGAAAAAACAAACTAATTCACAGAAGGGACAATTAGATAGAAAATATTAAGAATTCATGGAGGTAAAAAAAAAAGGACTTACTGGAGAGAAAACTATTTTTTAAAGTACATGAACAGAAGCAGTAAACACCTGAAATTATGAGGATTTGCCAAGAGATACTTACAGAAAATAAAAACAAAGGAAAAGGTGGAAACAAAGAATAATATAGGGAGGGAAATATAAATAGATGTAGATTTTTTTTCCTATTATTTCATGGAAAGTTCCTTGTAGGTTATTTGAGTGGAATCAAGAAAAGTACCTTCAGTAATTTCAGGGTTTACTTTTGAGATAATGAAAAATTTGAAGGTATACTTAGGTGACATTTGCACAACACTGAATATACTAAATGTCCCAATTTTGTGAACCTTAAAATGGTTACTTTATGTTATGCATCTTTTAGTTCAATAAAATATAAAAATAGAATGAAATAGAAGGAACAAATGTAAATTCTAGTTTAGAAGTAAAATAGTTGAAGTGAAAAAATTCACCAAATTGGTCAAGATAGAGTTTAGCTGACAGAAGAAAAAAATAGTGTTTTTGATTGTAGATCAGTAGAGATGAAGAAATCTGAAGAACAGAAACAAAAGAGAATGAGGAGGGCAATGCAATGGTGGCTCAGTGGCAGAATTCTCATCTGCCATGCAGGAGACCTGGGTTCATTTCCTGGTGCCTGTCCATGCAAATAAATAAATAAATAATTTTAAAAAAGAAAATGTTGAAAACTGACAATATCTAAGAGACAATATTGATTGTAAAATGTGAAAGGATTCTAGATGTTTACAATGAAAAATTTCCAAACTTTCTGCTTGTTTGAAAATTTATAACATTATTTATTGGATATATTTACAATGTTGTCTATTAGAAAAAGCAGTGCATCAAAATCTAATATCATACTTAATGTGCTAATACCACATTGACTATGGAAATATTGGATGATTTTCCCTTTGGTAAAATAAGACAAAGGTATCAATTTTCTCATGTTATATATGCTATTATTTTGGAGGTCTTCACCAGCACAACAAAAAAAATACTGTGTAACAAAAGGAAAGACTAAATTTAAATTATTATGTTTTCTCATGTCAAAAAAAATAAACCAAAAGGGAGTTAGTATAGTAAGAGGTTTAAAATGGAGTCAAGAGGTCATTCTGGGGAATGTTTTTATGACAATTTCAGCCAGACATCATAAAATGCCAAAATTTCCAAGCTTGAAGCAAAAATATTCCTCAAAATCTTAAGGTCATCCTGACACCAGATATAAATCACAAAGTAAGGAAGCCAGAAACTATCTAACCTGAAGGACATTTGGAATACCTGAATATCTACCAATAATAAATGCCTTATGTAATCTTTTTCTTTTTCTTTAAAAACACTTGCCTGGAAGAACCAAGATAGAATACAATTTGGATCTCTACCTGAATCTGTACTCTCACAATTGCAATTCTAACCCTCCATTTAAACATTTTTGTTGTCTTTACAGCTTAGTTTGTTATTATCAGTTGGCATTACATGGTTTGAGAAATGGCTTGCACTACAGTACTGGCAAAAGCCACTTTAGGTCTGTCTTCTCCTTAATAGTCTTGGGTACTTGGTGGGTCTGTTCAATTCTGAACCCTCTTATTTTTGGTTGAGGTACAGGTCTTCATTTGGGTATCTTCTGGTAAAGGTCATTTCAACTTTGGTACTTGTAAATTGATCTGCTGTCAGCAACCCTCTTGTGTTTGCTGCTTTTCAGTATAGAGGAAAAATGTCCTGGTGTCTGGATACTTGAATGGGACTTCAAAAATTCTCACTTTCTTATTGAGTTCTTTTTCATTGGATGGAGGCATCCCTAACAAATAATTTAAACTCTGTTCTGACTATGAACAGTCAGATAATTATTTTGGGTTGCACAGGATGGGCACTAAATGTTTTTAGAGGACTTACCACCTTTTGATGAGAAACCTCACCTTCCAAAGACCATTACTCTCATGAAAAGATAAAGTGGTCACAGACAAGATAAATTGCCACAAGGTTGCCCACAACTCTCAAGACAATTTGTGCACACCTAAGGATACATGGTTACAGCTCAGGCAACTAAAGCACTTAAAATTTTTGAACTCAAATAAAAATTAGAGGCTCTGAAACTAAACCCAAAGGAATAGTTAAAGTGCTACTTGGAATGTTCAAAGCTTATCACTAATTGTCTCTCTTCAATAAACAATGAGCAAATACTAAGTTAATGAACACTAGCAAAGACTTATATAAGCATATTATTGAGCTTGAAAAATTATCTGATTGTAAAAAAAAGAATTACCTGATAGTTACTACTGACTCTGGTTACTGATTCTGACTGTTCTCACCTTGTTTTAACTCCCTTCTATTATCCTTCTCTATGTCCTGGCTCAAATCCCTTTCTATAATGATAACATTTCCCAAATATTAATGAAGACCCAGTAGGTTTATCAAAATAATTTAGTCATTATTCAGACTTATGAGCCTGATACACAGACCTCTACTGATTAATTCACATTACTCCTGGGGAAAGGACAAAATCTGGATAGACAAACTTAATTATAAATATCCTTTAAATGATTTTTCAAAATGAAGATATACTTACAAACTTAAGTATTTAGGCTAACTAAGGATTTTCATAACTTCATACCTGAAGGTTTAAAAAAATATATTGATTGAAGGAAATTTTCACCATGTACCCAGAAACTCAGTGAACCATTATATTAATATAAAAATAGGCTCAAAAAACATCTTTAAATGATTCTCAGGTCTTGCCTACATTAATTATGAATATTCTACCATATTTAATTCTACTTACTTAACTGCCTTTCATAAAAACTAAGCACAATTCTGAATGTAAACAACCAAAAGATAACATATTGATTTACTAAATCTTACTTATTAAATTGATTGCACCTATAAAAATCTGAAAAGTATTAGAAATCCTCCAAAGCTAAAATTGCATAAATAGAGCTAGTGCAAACCATGAGTTTCCAGTTACATCAGCTAAATAAGCCCCCGGTGAATGCTTAAGGGAATACAGTTCAGAGTGCTGATACTTATAATTACTGTAAATAAACTGAACATTGAATAAAGGAGTGACCAAAACCACCTAAAAACAGCAGTAACCCCACAATGCTATCTTTGTGCTCTAAGAAAATAAGATGACTTGCAAGTAGCTATTAGTACTGCTTCAAGGATATGACAGAGTTTATCCAATTGCCCATGAAACATCATTAGGCAAAATAATATAATAATTGGAAGCAAGTGTATACCTGCTGTAATAGATACTGGGGCCAACTTCATCTATCTTAAATCCCACCACCCTCACTAATTCTCTTTTCCAGAATACAGAAACAATTTAAATGGTGGTAGTTTCCAACAAACCAATGACTATCTTTAGTTCCCTTAATTTCCTCTGAATTAAGGCCTCTACTGGAACTCCTCACTCTTGTTAGTTCTTTCTGCCACAATTCACATATTTGGTTGAGATATTCTTGGACTATTCTAAGAACATACATCTTTCTCCCAAAGGGGGGAAATTACTTTGGAACTTGTAGGACCAGATTCAACAGGTCAGCATGAGGAATTAATTCCTATATATATTCCTCACACTCAGTCAAAGAAATAAAATGTAAATGCTACCATATTTAGATACTATTCCAACCCATTTATGGTACACATGACATACTGATATGGGTTCATTCCCTCTGACCCTAAGGCCTCCTCCTAGACTTTGACTGAATAAAATTAAAACTCTACCTTTCCACCATCCCAATACCATATATCAGTTAGGAAGATTTTTAGGTCTTAAAGGGTATTATATAATTGGATTTCTAATTTTCCTTCCATGGCTCAACCTATATATGTCTTTTTTTTTTAAATTTGCATATGGGCAGGAGGCACCAGGGATCAAACTCCAGACCTCCAGCACGGCAGGTCGGAGCTCTGCCTGCTGAGTCACAGCAGCCGCCCTATATGTGTTTTTTAAAGTTTAACAAAGTGGATCTCTTATTTTGGAAGAAACTGGTCAATATTACTTTAAGAAAATAAAGCCTTGTGTGCTGGCACACTTTCTCTGGACACACTAATTACAAATTACTCCTTTTTTATCACTCTCAAAGAATGGGAAATGTTTGCTTACACAAAAGTATAGAAACCAACATAGATCTCTAGGATGCCATAGCCAAGGGACTTTCATCCTTCCATGAGGTCCATTACTGCAAAGGCAAAACTTTTAGAATCAATTCAAGAAATAATTAAGGAATTTCCCTTAATTATTTATGCTTCTCACTCAATTGAAGCCCTTTTTATGAGGGGATAAACTTATGAAAACCTCCTACATTCTTCTCCCAAGTTCCCCTTAGTTCATTGATAGAACTTTAATCATGCCAGTTAGCTTTCTATTATTTCTAAGGAAACTCCTCATGACCATATTGTTTTAACTGGCCAATTGTTAAACCCCCAAGAAAATTCACATGAGACCCCAACTGATAATGCAGAAAATTTCTGATGTACAGATGATTCCTTTCTTAAAAGTCACTCAGGAAATGCTCATGTTATTAATGCTAATACTTCTAACATTAAAATAAAAGCAGCAATATCTTTACCTAATCCTACATCAGCCCTTCAAACTGAAATGGTTGCCCTTACAGGAACCTGTATACTTGCAGAAGGTCAAATAGTATATATATATGTGTGTGTGTCTGTGTGTGTGTGTGTGCACAGATAGTATGCCTTAGGGTTGTTCATGATTTGGGGATATAATAGACAAAAAGGTTTATTAACCTCCAATTAAAGTAAACTATAGCTATTCTGTTATGGAATTGTGAAGAGCTATACTGTTAACAGATGCTTTGGCTATAATTAAAACTCCTGGTCATTCCTGGGCAACTATGGAAGATAACAGTGGCAACCACATAACATATACAGCTGCAAAAAGTGCACCTATGAATTCTAATACTATTACTGTTTCTAAAATGAGTTGTGAACCAATAATTCTCTTGGTAAGGTAAAAACATTTCTCATGCACTTCAAGTAATGCTTCTCTTCAGGAGATTAAACAAAAATGAAAAAAAAGAAAATACTGGCTGATTTTGTAAGCCTGCAATTAAATAATGATTTGGTCCTAATACTAAAATGGTACCCTTCCTAACTGTCACCAGGAAAATCTTTCAGAATTTATTCATAAGATGTCTCACCAGAATACTGATAAAATTGTATGCTGATGAAAGCAATATATCTGAGAACCATCCCCTAAAATTGCTATGTAAATATGTCCCCATGGTTTAACTTGTCTCAAGAATAATTCAGAAAAAAAAAACCTTTCCATATATCTCAGGGACATTTTTCCTTACCAACTAGGGCTTTTGAAATTTGGCAATTTAACTCCAAGTTTCAAATAATTTTCATAATACATTTTATTTTGATGTTTTCCAACATTTAAAAATATAAAACTATCTTAATTAATGAGTTCTATTAAAACAAGAAGTAAGACAAGACAGTTTGCCTGAATTCTGTTTTATAGTTAATAGCACAGTGCCAAGGAGATTGCCATTCACTCCAGGAGACGTCTAGATTTTCTGAGAATTTGATTCTACTTGATTTATGATAAGCTCAGACAAAACCTAACTTCTAACTGTATTATAGTCTCTACCAAAGTTAGCTACCTCCATTCATTAGATGATGAAATGTATCATGTATAGGGTCATGCCATCCTCACCATAGACCACACAAGCAACCATACCATCTAACATTGCTATGATAAGAAAAAAACCTCATACATCCCATGCCCCTTACCACTCCTTCTCATTGGCTACTAGTATTTCAATCTACTCATATTCCCCCTTATCCCCCTTATTATTTAATTCATTTTGTCTCTTTTTTTAACTCATCTGTCCATACCCTGGCTAAAGAGTTTTCACAATCACATGATCACATTGTAAAAACTACATAGTTATATAATCATCTTCAGGAATCAAAACTACTGGAATACTGTTCAATAGTTTCAGGTACTTCCTTCTAATAACTCTAATACACCATAAAATAAAGAGGGATATCTATATAATACATAAAAATAATCTCCATGATAAACTCTCAATTCTGTTTGAAATCTCTCAGCCACTGAAACTTTATGTTGTCTCATTTCTTTCATCCACTTTGTGGTCAAGAAGGTTTTATCAATTTCATGATGCCAGGTTTGGTTCATACCAGGAGTCCTGTCCCATGTTTCCAGGGAAAATTTCAGCCCTGGAGTCATGTCCCATGTAGAATGGAGGGCACTGTGTTCACCTGCCTAGTAAGCTTAGAGAGAGAGGTCACATCTGAGAAACAAAAGGGGTTCTCTGGGGCTGACTGTTAAGCATAATCATAAGTAAGCTTGGCTTCTCCTTTGCAGGATGAAGTTTAATAGGGTAGGCCTCACAATGAGCTCTGACTATTAAATTGGTTTTCCCCATTGCTTGTGAGAATATCAAGAATTTCCCAGATGGCAAAGTTTAATATTTCCTTCTTTCTCACAAATCCCCCAAGGGGACTGTGCAACTTTTTTTATTCTCTTCCCAAATTACTCTGGGATATATTGGAGCATCACACCAACCTGTTAATAACAACAAATATCACACTTTATTCAAGATTCCATGTAATTATGGTGTTCATAAAAACTGATGTTAAAGTTATATTAGATAATGTGATACCCAAAATATAAATTTTACACCAAATAAATATCTCTTTCTTTGGCCTCATACAGAAGTTGAACTTTTAAAATACGGACCATATCATCCTTTGCCTTGTATTTTGTTTTATGTTAGTCCTATCCAAATCAGCTTCATTCATGTCTCTAGTTGAAGTCTGATTATTTCTTCAAAGTGTTAAACAGTGGCTATATGGGATAAAGCTGATTTTCATAGCAGGTGTCATATAAATACCTGAAGCTTCAGGAATGACCAGGTTATATACAAACAGCTTGGCATCTCAGAATTTAGAAATAATAGTTACAACTACAGAATAGATGTTAGTACTGTAAGAACTTTCAATCTAAAAACTTTACAATATGTCCCAAGCTGATAATCCATGCTCTCAACTTCAATTCTCTGAAATTGTAAATTATAGTTAGTCTATATGAGTGAGGCATGATAGTATTTGTCTTTTTGTTTCTGACATTTCATTCAACATAGTGTACTCAAGTTTCATTTGTATAGTTGCATGCCTCACAATTTCATTCCTTCTTGCAGCTGCTCAGTAGTCCATTGAATGCACACACAACAGTTCCCCCTTCCATTCCTCAGTCATTGTACCATTAGGCCACCTCCACCCATGGTGAATCATGAACAATGCCACCATGAACACCAATGTAAAGATATCCACTCATGTCCCCTCTCAGTTTATCCATGTATATACCTAGTAATGGTGTTGCAGGATCATATGGCAACCCCAACCATGGCCTCCTGTGGAACCATGAGGGGCTGCACATGTTTCCCTACCAACAGTGAATAAGCACATCTCATTCTCCACATTTTCTCTAGCACTTGTTTCTCTCTGCCCATTTTAAACAGATTTATTCACACATCATATAATCCAACCTAAGTAAAAATCAGTGATTCCTCATATAATCACATAGCTATGACTTCATCACCAAAATTTATATGAAGATATTTCCTTTTCTTCTGCAAATAATGCCATACTTCTTCTCCCCCATACCCTGTTTGTTGACTTTAAGTTTAGGCATAATGCTTTTGTTGCTTTCAGTGGAAGCATATTACAATGTCACTATTGACTATAGACCCTAATTTGCATTGAAAGTATTTTTTCCTCTATACCATCACATTTTCCACAGCTTACAATGTTGACATTCATTTGACTCTTGCATAAAAAAAGTTCTTATATTTATACATTTAATCACCATCATTGTCCACTCTAGGCATTCCTAAGTTGTACTGTCTCTGCCTTTATCCATCTTTTCTTCTGATGTTATATGTGCCCCCAACCATACTCACATAAAACTTATTTCTGTGTACTTTTATTTTTTGCTACCATCAGATAATATTGTACTGTTCATTTCCAAATTTGCACAACCAATCCTGTTGTACATTTTGTCCTCCTTTGTACTAAATGCCTAATCTCTACCCTCTTTCTATCTCCTGATAAACTATGTCCTTAACTTGAACTCTCAGAGTTCACTCATTAATGTTAGTTTATATTAGTGAGACCATACAGTATTTGTCTTTTTTATTTCTGGCTAATTTCAACCAGCATAATGTCCTCAAGATTCATCCATGTCACTACATACTTCATGAATGTATTCTGTCTACTACAGCTGCATAATATTCCATTGTATGCATATGCCACAGCTTGTTGGCCATTTGTCTGTTGATAAACATTTGGGATGTTTCCAACTCTTGGAAAATGTAAATAATGCTACTATAAACATTGGTGTGCAAATGTCCATTTGCATCCTTGCCTTAGGTTCCTCTGAATATATACCATATAAAGGGATTACTGGATCATATGGCAATTCTATACTTAGCTTCCTTAGGAGCTGACAAAATGCTTTCCAGAGTGTCTGCACCATTTTACATTCTCACCAACAGTGGATAAGTGTGTCTCTCTCGGGCAGCTGCCGTGGTTCAGCAGGCAGAGCTCCAACCTGCCGTGCTGGAGGTCTGGAGTTCGATCCCTGGTGCCTCCCGCCCATATGCAAATTTTAAAAAAAAAGTGTGTCTCTCTCCACAAACTCTCCAGCATTTGTTTTGTCCTGTTTATTTTTTTTGATAATGGTCGTTCTCATGGATGTGAGATAATATGTGATTGTAGTTTTGATTAGCATTTCCTTAATAGCCAGTGAAGTTGAACATCTTTTCGTGTGTCTTTTAGCAATTTGTATTTCTTCTGAAAAGTGTTTGTTCATGTCTTTTGCCCATTTATTTTGGCATGGGTAGGCTCTGGGAATTGAACCTGGGCCTCTGGCATGGGAGGTGAGAATTCTGCCACTGAGCCACCATGCCTTGTCTTTGTTTGCCCATTTTTAAATTAGGTTATTTGTCATTTTGTTGTTGAGTTGCAGAATCTTGCTATATACTCTGGATGTTAAACTTTTATCTGATATGTAGTTTACAAATATTGTTTCCCATTGTGTAGGCTACCTTTATACATTCCTGATAAAGTACTTGGGTGTACAAAGGTGTTTTATCTTGAGGAGATGCCATTTATCTATTTCATTTTTCAATATTCATGCTTTGTGTGTAAGGTCTAGGAAACCATCTCCTATTACAAGATTTAAAAGATATTTCCCTAAACATTCTTCTAAAACTTTTATAGTTTTAGCTCTAATGTTAGGTCTTGGAGGTTTTTTTTTAACTATTTCAAAGAACAGTTCCACTGATTAATTACAAAATTTAATTGTAAGGAAGGTTCAAGCAGTGGTTATTGGTCAAACCATTCACACAAATAGCTACGAAATGTGTGGATGCTGATATCTAAATAAAGGTGATGAATACCAATCAGATTCCTGAAATATTGTTCAGGATAAAATACTAAATGTGATTGGGACATAGTTCAATACATAAAGCTAAGAGCATGACAGTGTAATCATCAGTAATTAAACCAAAGGCATACTTTTCCAAATCACTTTTAGTTAAACAATGAAGTGTAACTTTAAGAAAAATCTAAATATATGCAAAGATTAAAGCAATCTAACTTTTTCCACCTGAGAAAAAATTAAATTTCTTTTCTCCTATCTAAACATAATTCTTTGTTTAGAAACATTGAGATAAATCTTATTTCACTTAATATAATTTGTCAAACTTCTCCAAAAATTCTTAAGCCATACTCAAAAGAGAATCATGTTACACCTATGTATTTTTGTATTTCTCTTCCAGGACTAATGACAAATTTATGAGGTTATAGACCTCAATGGGAACATGATACAACTAATAATATGAAGATAAAGGGCCATTTATTTATGCAAAGTGCTTCTGAATGCAATATAAAATGGGATCAAAGAATCTGTGTATATACAGTAATCACTAAGAATTTAGAAATTAAGCTCACTTTAAGAAAACTCATTCTTTTCCTCATTTTGGAGGAAAGACTGCACAAGTTGTGATGTACAACAAAAATACTGCATATGAAAGCTCCAAAACCAAACATGAGCCTAAATTGGGAATGACTATAACTTGAATTAAAAATTAAACCCATGTAAACCTTTCCTGTGACTGCAACTTTTGCTTCCAGGCCTGCAAGGTTTTCCTGAGGTAACAACCCCTTAGCTCTGCCTGCCTCTATCTCCAATGCCCCCAACCTCTACCCCCCAAAAAATTCCCTTCTTAATGATTGCCTTTGGCAATGCTTCTAAATCCTGAAAGCAAGAGAATCTTCTAAAGTAAATTAGGGTAAAAATAACATTGTGTATATGTATGAAAACCAATCTAAGAAGTTGAACTGAGAAAGAACATACAAGAAGGCAGCAGTACAGTCTATCCTCAAGAGAAAAAGAGAAACTGAAAAAGCAGGGGGTTCTGGCCCTTCATCCACATTATCTCTTGATTATAAAAGCATGGGACCAAGATCTCAAACTCTGAAAAGGTAGTAACTTTGAAGGAGGAGCTAGGGAAATGAATAAATGATAAATAACTACAGCAGTAGTTTTAGCTGTCAATGAGTTTTTTTTTTTTTTTGTTCAGGCATTGGCAATGTCAATATGATCTTTGCTGGTGTCAGCCTTTTCTGTGACCCAATGTATTTGTTGATTTTGTGCCTCAATCTCATTGCCTATGTCCAAGGCCATGATTTTTAGATTTCCCGGGATACTGCCCACATTAGTCAGGTTCTCCTTCATTCAATCTTCCCAGGTATCATCAGTTAAACATTTAATGTATCCACTCAAGGCTGCTCCTTTGGCTGCTTGCTGAAGCTAGCTATTTGTCACCTGGCCTGGCTGCTTAGATATTACATTGTTAGATGAGTGGTCTCCACCATCAACCCCATGTTACCTTATAGGCCTTACCAGACCTGTCCTATTACATGAACAGACACAAAGTCCACAGCATTTGTTGACTTTTGTTAAAGTCTTTTCTGCTTCTCTCATGTCTTTATTTATTTGGTCCATACCTTCTTCAATGCAGTTTAGTTGTTCCCTTGTTCATCTAGCATAGTGATAGTTTTGATTCCTGTGTCCTGAGACTCAATGGCGAAACCCAGAATTTTCTGTACTTTCCAGAGACTCATTGGTACCTGGTGAGCCCTCAGCTGAATTTCTTCTGGCAACAGATCATCCATGATGAATCAGAACTCTTGATAAGCAGATAAACCAAAATGTGAATATTCAAGCAGCACTAACCACTCCTCTCCTGGCCACCACAGATCTGACATCTCCAGACCAAACCCAGAATTGTGCCCATTTTTGGTCTTTGATATATTCTGAGTTAATTTTTGTCTAGGACATGAGAGATAGATCCTTTTTCATTATTTGACATATGGATATCCTATTCTCCAAACATCATTTATTGAAGAGGCTGCTCTGTCCCAGTTCTGTTGGCTTGACTGCTTTCTCAAAGATCAGTTGTCCATACAGCAGAGGGTCTATTTCTGAACACACAAATCTATTCCATTGGTCAGAAAATCTATTTTTATACAAGTGCCATGATCTTTTGGTCACTGTGGCTTTGCAATATGTGTTAAGTCAGATAGTGTAAGACCTCCCACTTCATTTTTCTTTCTCCAAATAATTTTAGCTATCCTTTAGCTATCAAAAACAGGATACCCTTTCCTTCCAAGTAAATTTGGTTGTTGTTTTCTGTATTTCTGTAAAGTAAGTTTTTGGGATTTTAATTTGTATTAAATTGAATCTAAAAATCAATTTGAGTATAACTGACATCAACAATAATTAGTCCTCCAATCCATGAACATGGTGTTCCCTTTATTTTGGACTTCCATGATTTCTTTCAATAGTCCCTTGTAGATTTTTGTGTATCAGTCTTTTGTGTTTTTAGTTAAATTTATTCCTACATATTTTATTATTTTGGATACTATTGTAAATGAAATCTTTCCTTAATTTCCTCTTCGGATTGCTCATTATTAATGCATAGAAACACTGCTGATTTGGCGATGTTGATCTAGTACCCTGCCATTTTGCTGGACTGATTTACTAGTTTTAGTAGCTTTGCTGGATATTTTGGAGACTTTTTGGTATATAGTACCCTATCATCTGAAAATAAAGAGAGTTTTAATTCTTCCTTTCCAATTTGGATGCCTCTTGTTTCTTTTTTTGTCTAATTGCTCTGGTTAGAACTTCCAGACAATGTTAAATAACAATGGAGATAGTGGGCATCCTTGTCTTGCTCCTGATCTTAGAGGGAAAACTTTCAGTCTTTCTCCATTGAGGGTGATGTAAGCTGTGGGTTTCTCATATATTCCTTTTATCATGTTGAGGTTGTTTCATTCTATTCCTATCAGTTGAAGTGTTTTCATCAAGAAGGGAAGTTGAATTTTGGCAAATGCCTTTTCACATCAGTTGACATTATCATGCAGTTTTACTACTTTGAGTTATTGATATGACCTATTACATGAATTGATTTTTGTGTGTTGAACCTGCCTTGCATACCTGGAATAAGTCCCAATTAGTCATGGTGTATAATTCTTTTTATAAGCTGTTGGATTTGATCTATAAGAATTTTGTTGATGATTTTTGCATCTATATTTATTAAAGAGATTGGTCTGTAATTTTCTTTCTTGTAGTATCTTTGTCTGGCTTGATATTAGCATGATGTTGACTTCACAGAATGAATTAGGTAGCTTTCCCTCCTTTTCAATATTTTTGAAGAATTTGGGGAGGATTGGTACTAATTCTTTCTTGAATGTTTAGTAGAATTCAGATGTGAAGCTGTCTTGTCCTGCACTTTTCTTTTTGGGGAGCTTCTTGATGACTGATTTACTCTTTTACTTGTGATTGGTTTGTTAAGTCTTATATTGCTTCCTGAGTCAATGATGCTTGTTATGCCTTTCCAGGAAGCTGTTTATTTCATCTACCTTGACTAGTTATTAGCATATAGTTGCTAATTTTCATCTCATTTCCTTCTTTATTTCTTTGGGTTCAGTGGTTATGTCTCTTTTTCCAATTCTGATTTTATATATTTGAAATTTGTTTTAGTTTGTAAGATGCCAGTATGCAGTATACCAGAAACAGAATGTCTTCTTCTTTTTCTTTACTTTTCTTTCTTTCTTTCTTTCTTTTTTTTTTTTTTGCATGGACAGGCACCCAGGATGTCTTTTTTAAAAAGGGCATTTATTAAATTACAAGTTTCCTTTTCCTTTCTAAGGCTATGAAATGTCCAAAAAAGGGCATGGTTATAAAAATATCCAAACTAAGGCATCCAAGGAAAGATACCTCAGCTCAAGAAGGCCAATGACATTTGGGTTTTTTCTCTCAGGTGGAAAGGCACATGGCAATGTCTGCTGACTTTCTTTTCTCCAGGCTCCTTCAATGGCTTCCCCAGGGCATTTTCTTTATGCATCTCCAATGTTCTTTGACTGTGTGGGCTCTTTTGGCACTAAAGGTTTTTCCAAAATGGTTCTCTCTTAAAGGGCTTCAGTAAGCAACGATACCTTGAATGGGTGGAGAGACATCTCAATGTAAACTATCTAAGCAAAACTTACCACCCACAATTTGGTGTGTCACATCTCTATAGAAACAATAAAAATGATTCCACCCAGCAATAAGTAATGAAGATTAAAGAGCATAGATTTTCTGGGGTACACACAGTTTCAAATGAGCATACATACTCTCTTTCTTTTTTTGTCAGCCTAGCTAAGAGTCTAGCAATTTCATTGATATTCTCAAAGAACCAACTTCTGGTTTTGTTGATTTTCCCTATTGTCTTCGTATTCTCAATTTCATTTATTTCTGCTCTAATCATCATCATGGTCAGCTTCATGTGTCAACTTGACCAAGTGGTGGTATGTGTTTGTCTGGTTGGGCAAGTGCTGGCCTGCCTGTTGTGATGAGGACATCTCATAGAATTAGATCATAATCATGTCAGCTTCATCCACAGCTGATTCCATTTGTAATCAGCCAAAGGAAGAGTCTTCTGCAATGAATGATGCTCAATCTAATCACTGGAAGCCTCTTACGGAGGATTCAGAAGAGACAGACCTCTGTTCTTGCTTCAGCTGACAAACCTCTCCTATGGAGTTTGTCTGGACCCTCCATCAGAATCATCAGCTTCACAGCCTGCCCTGAGGATTTTGGATTCTGTGTTCCCATGGTCATATGAAATACTTTTTTTTTTTAAACTTTTTATCAATTAAAAAACTTAACAAAAGAACATTAATATATCATTCCATTCTACATATACAATCAGTAATTCTTAATATTATCATATAGTTGCATATTCATCATTTTTTAGAACATTTGCATCGATTTAGAGAAAGAAATAAAGAGACATCAGAAAAAGAAATAAAACAATAATAGAGAAATAAAGATTATACATACCATACCCCTTACCCCTTGCTTTCGTTTATCACTAGCATGAAATACTTTTATAAATTTTATATTTGTGAGTATTCCCTGTTGATTTTATTTCTCTAGAGAACGCTAACTAATACAATCATTGCATCTTTCCTTCTGTTTGCTTTGTGGGTAATTTGCTGTTCTTTCTCTAGTTCTTCCAGTTTAACAGTTCTTCAATTTTTGCTCTTTCTTCTTTTTTAATATAAGAATTCAGGTCAATAAAATTATCCCTCAGTACTGTCTGTGCTATATCTCATAAGTTTTGATTTGTTGTGTTTTCATTTTCATTTGCCTCAAAATATTTACTGATTTCTCTTGTAATTTCTTCCTTGACCCACTGGTTGTTTAAAAGTGTGTTATTTAACATCCATATATCTGTGAGTTTTCTGGCCCCCTATTTGTTATTGATTTCAAACTTCATTTCATTATGCCCCAAGAAAATGTTTTATATAATTTCAATCTTTTTAAATTTATTGAGACTTACTTTGTGACCCACCATGTGGTCTATCCTTGAGAATGATCCATGAGCACTAGAGAAAAATATGTATCCTGCTATGGTGTGGTGCAATGTTCTGTAAATATCTGTTAAGTCTAATTCATTTATCATATTATTCAAAATGTGTTGCTTTATTGATCCTCTGTCTGGATATTATATCATTGATGAGAGTGAAGAATTGAAGTCTCCTGATAGCATTGTACAAATACATAATTCTCCCTTGAGTGTTGTCAGTGTTTGTCTCTTGTATTTTGGATCACTCTGGCTTAGTGTATCAATATTTATAATTGTCATGTTTTCTTGCTGAATTGTTCATTTTATTAAAATCTAGTTTTTCTTCTCTGTCTCTTTTAATTGTTTTACATTTGAAACCTAATTTGTTGGATATTGGTATAGCTGCCCTTGCTCTTTTCTGATTGTTGTTTGAATTAATATCTTTTCCCAACTTTGCACTTTCAACCTATTTTTGTTGTTGAGTCTAAATTGAGTCTCCTGTATGCAGTATATAGATAGGTGCCATTTTTTAATCCATTCTGCCAGTCTATGTCATTTAATTGGGGAGTTTAATCTATTAACACTTCATGTGTTGGTACATGGCTCTCTGTATGTTTAGGGTCTATATGCCACCTTTTCTTGACATCCAGCACTTTTCCCATATCTTGTGCTGCTGAGCTCAAAAAGCCTCTGTTTATTTTCCCATCAGCTTGTCCTCCTCTCTTCCAGGGTGGAAACTCCTGGTTACTTTAATGCTTACTCCAGGTTTATCTGTTCTCAGAAACTGTTTTCAGCAGTAAGAGTGTGTTAATTAATTCTGAAATTGGAGCTTGGTTGAGCTAATTCTTTACTACTAGTAAAGTCTGTTTCCCTTCCCTTCAGGGAACCAACTTGCCATGCCCTTGGGCAAGAGGTATCAGCCTCTGCAGCTTGGGAAACTTACAGTTTTGTGTGGAATCTCAGCCCTTCCATCCATTTCAGACTTGTGAATGATGTGTGTCTGGTTACTGATATCCCCCCAATAGTTGTTCCTACACTTCCTGGCTGTTTACTAGCTGCCCTGACAGATGAACTAAACTTCACACCTTACTATGCTGTCATATTTTCTCACCATGTAGAGCCAATTATCCTCTTGAAGCTTCCCCTAGGTACTGGCTGTTATCTATGCCAATGGTTGTGTTCCTAGTGACTTTCTAAAATACCATCAGTGTTCTGCCTAAAGGAGAGGGAAAAATTATTTCTGCATATTAATGCAATTGAATTAATAATTTCAATAATATCTAGCCTATCATCTTCTCTTGACTAAAAACTGCTGAATTTTCAGGTGGTAAATAGATGCATAGGTGAATATATGTAAAAAATAAAATGTACACACAATCCCTTATACTTTAGGTATAATTCTAGGGCTTTTTCATAGCATATCATGAAAGATGATTTAAATATTTGTCTATGATTGACCCACACAGCCTCCAAACTTATTCCTGCATATAATTCACTCAAAGTATTTTAAGATATTGCATTAATTATAATTAAATTAAAGATAAAATGAATGCATAGAAGCATAAGCATATCAATGAATGGACAAAATATGTCTCCCATTGAAAAATGTATCCCCTTCCACCTGGCTGGGTGGGGAACCAAGATGGTGGCTTGGCAAGTTGTGAGATTTAGTTCATCCTCCAGAGCAGGTAGTAAATAGCCAGGAACAGTATAGAACAACTGCTGGGGCCATGTCAGTGACCGGACACACAGCGTACCCCAGTCTGAGTCAGCTGGACCAGCTGTGAACACCCCCAGAATGGTAAGTTCCCCAAGCTGCAGTGGCCACTGCCCCTCCCTCACAGGCTGTTTTCCAGATGGGAAAGGAAAGAGAATTTACCAGCAGAGGAGCTGAGTGCAATCAAACACTTATTGTGAAACTAAATAACAAAATCTGACCACTAAAAATAGGCCCCCAGCTCAGCTGAACCTCAAGTAAAAGTGGATGTCACGGTATTTTGCCCCAGCACAGAGGGAGCAGGGCTGACAAAAAAAGAAAAAAAAACAGGGTTATTTTGGATCTGAAAAGGTCTAGACTCTACAGGAAAGGAGGAGGCACATAGGACCTGTAGATACAAAAAGCAACGTATCAACTTAAGCTCTTGATTGGCAAAACTGAGGAAAGGGGTCCTGCTCTGAAAAGGATTTTTCTTTTTCTCTGTTGTGGCTGTGTTTCTATAGATTGATTACTCTTTGGATACAGCTGCAAGGCTTCTTGGGCTCCACTACCCTAGGCATAGGCAGAAACAGTCTTGTTTGAGAGATTGTCTGGAGCCTGTACCTTCCCCAGGAGAGGGATGGGACCCAGCTCAGGTGGAATCCCTCCCTCAAGGAATTCAGACCCCAGGGTCTGGAAAAGGGAAGCAATTAAAGTCAGCCACAACTTCTCTTCTGTCTCCACCATGTCCCCAGCAAGGAGAGTCTGCTGAAGTTAAAGGGCCTGGATCACCTTATGCTGGTGGGACCCACAGGCAGAAAAATGCCACATACTGGGCAGGATAGGAAAAATGCAGAGTCCAGAGATTAATATAGGAAAGCTTTATAATCTGCTGGGTCTCACCCTCAGGGAAAACGGATGCAGTTGGCTCTTTGCTCCTGAGAGGAGTCCAGTTTGCTCTGGGAGAATCTAACTTGGGTCTATAATACCTAAGTAGGCCCTCCTAAGAGGTAGGGGAAATTCATCATACAGGCAGGGCAAGAAACAAAAAAACAAGAACTGAAAAATCCTGATCTATTAAACAAAACCTAAGCTAGAGGTCCAGAAAAACCTGAACTGAATGTCAAAGAACAGACAGACAACAAATTCATCCAGCAAGAAAATCCAAAGTAAAAGAAGTAAAAACAATCCCCAGAATAAATTAATGAAGGTAATTAAATGTCTAGACGCCAGCAAAAAATAACAAATCATACTAGGAAAATTGAAGAAATGACCCACTCAGAGGAACAAACCAACAAATCAAGTGAGATGCAGGAGTTGAAACAGTTAATTCAGAATGTTTGAACACACATGGAAAACCTCATCAAAAATCAAATCAACGAATTGAGGGAGGATATAAAGAAGGCAAGGAATGGACAAAAAGAAGAAATCAAAAGTCTGAAAAAACAAATCACAGAACTTATAGGAATGAAAGGCACAGTAGAAGAGATAAAAAAAACAATGGAAACCTACAATGTTTCAAGAGGCAGAAGATAGGATTAGTGAACTGGATGATGGGACATCTGAAATCCAACAAGCAAATGAAGATATAGGGAAAAAATGAAAAAATATGAGCAAAGACTGAAGGTATTGAATGACAACATGAAGTACATGAATATATGTGTTGGGTGTGTCCCCGAAGGATAAGAGAAGGGAAAAGGAGAAGAAAAACTAATGGAGGAAATTATTACTGAAAATTTCCCAACTCTTATGAAAGATTTAAATTACAGATCCAAGAAGTGCAGCATATCCCAAAGAGAATAGATTCAAATAGAGGTACTCCAAGACACTCACTAAACAGAATTTCAGTGGTCAAAGAGAAAGAGAGAATCATGAAAGAAGCAACAGAAAAACAATCCATCACATACAAGGGAAGCCCAATAAGAATATGCATAGATTTCTCAGCAGAAACATGGAGGCTAGAAGACAGTGGGATGATATATTTAAGATACTAAAAGAGAAAAAATGCCAACCAAGAATTCTATATCCAGCAAAACTGTCCTTCAAAAATGATGGGGAAATTAAAATGTTTGCAGACAAAAATTCACTGAGAGAATTTGTGACCAAGAGACCATATCTGCAAGAAATAATAAAGGGAGCACTAGAGACAGATAAGAAAAGACAGGAGAGAGAGGTGTGGAGAAGAGTGTAGAAAGGAAGACTATCAGTAAAGGTAAAAACAAAAAACATTAGATATGACATATAAAATCCAAAAGGCAAAATGGTAGAAGAAAATACTGCCCATACAGTAGTAACACTAAATATCAATGGATTAAACTCCCCAATCAAAAGACAGATGGTAGAATGGCTTAAAAAAGCTGTCTACTGGAAACACATCTTAGACCCAAGTATAAACATAGGTTGAAAGTGAAAGGTTGGGAAAAGATATTTCATACAAACAGCAATCAGAAAGGAGCAGGAGTAGCTATACTAATATCCAACAAATTAGACTTCAAATGTAAAACAGTTAAAAGAGACAAAGAAGGACACTATGTATTAATAAAAGGAACAATTCAATGAGAAGACATAACAAACATAAATATTTATGCACCAAGACAGAATGCTCCAAAATACATGAGGCAAACACTGAAAAGAGAAATAGACACATCTACCATAAGAGTTGGAGACTTCAATTCCCCACTCTCATCAATGGGCAGAACATCTAGACAGAATATCAATAAAGAAACAGAGAATTTGAATAATACAATAAATGAGCTAGACTTAACACACATATATAACATTACACCCCACAACAGCAGGATACATCTTTTTCTCAAATGCTCATGGATCATTCTCAAGGATAGGCCATATGTTGGGTCATAAAGCAAGTCCCAATAATTTAAAAAGATTGAAATCATACAAAACAATTTCTCAGATCAAAAAGGAATGAAGCTGGAAATAAATAACAGCAGAGTGCCAGAAAATTCACAAATATATGGAGGCTCAACAACATATTCTTAAACAACCAGTGGGTCAAGGAAGAAACTACAAAAGAAATAAAAAAATCTCGAGGCAAATGAAAATGAAAACATAGCATATCAAAATTTATGAGATGCAGCAAAGGCAGTGCTAAGAGGGAAATTAATTGCCCTTAAACGCCTATATCAAAAAAGGAAGAAAGGGCAAAAATCGAAGAATTAACTGTCCACTTGGAAGAAACTAGAGAAAGAATAGCAAACTAACCCCAAAGCAATCAAAAGGAAAGAAATAATGAAGATTAGAGCAGAGAAAAATGAAATCGAGAACATGAAAACAGTCAAGAAAATCAACAAAACCAGAAGTTGGTTCTATGTGAAAATCAATAAGATTGATGGACTCTTAGAGAGGTTGACAAAAAGAAGAGAGAGGATGCAAATAAATAAAATCAGAAATGGAAGAGGAGATATAACCACTGATTCAACAGAAATAAAGGAAGTAATGAGAGGATGCTATGAACAACTTTATGCTAATAAACTAGATAATGTAGATGAAAGGGACAACTTCTTAGAAAGGCATGAGCAACCAACATTGACTAGAGAAGAAATATACAGCCTCAACAAACCAATCACAAGTAAAGAAAATGAATCAGTCATTAAGAAGCTCCCCAAAAAGAAAAGTCCAGGACCAGATGGCTTCACATGTGAATTCTACAAAACATTTCAGAAAGAATTAGTAGCAAGCCTGCTCAAACTCTTCAAAAAAATTAAAGAGGCGATAAAGCTACCTAGCTTATTCTACAAAGCCAACATCACCCTCATACCAAAGCCAGAGAAAGATATTACAAAAAAAGAAAACTACAGATGAATCTGTCTAATGAATATAGATACAAATATCCTCAACAAAATTCTAGCAAATCGAATCCAGCAACACGTTAAAGGAAATATACACCATAACCAAGTAGGATTCATCCCAGGTATGCAAGGATAGTTCACCATAAGAAAATCAATTAACATAATACACCATATCAACAAATCAAAGTAGAAAAACCACATGACCATCTTGATTGAGGCAGAAAAGACATTTGACAAAATTCAACATCCTTTCTTGTTAAAAAGACTTCATAGGGTAGGAATAGAAGGGAACTTCCTCAACATGATAAAGAGAATATATGAAAAACCCACAGCTAACATCATCCTCAGCAGGGAAAAACTGAAAACTTTCCCCCTATGATCAGGAACAAGGCAAGGATGTCCACTATTACCATTGTTATTCAGCATTGTGTTGGAAGTTCTAGCCAGAGCAATTAGACAAGAAAAAGAAATAGAAGACATCAAATTTGGAAAGGAAGAGGTAAAACTCTCACTGTTTGCAGATAATTTAATACCATATGTCAAAAACCCTGAAAAATCCACAACAAAACTACTAGAGCTAATAAATGAGTACAGCAAAGTGGCAGGTTACAAGATCAACACTCAAAAATCTGTAGTGTTTCTATACACTTGTAATGAACAATCTGAGAGGGAAATCAAGAAAAAATTCCATTTACAATTGAAAAAAAGAATAAAATATTTATGAATAAATTTAACTAAAGTTACAAAGAAAATGACAAGAAATTGCCAAAAGAAGTCACAGAAGACGTAAATAAATGGAAGGGCATACCGTGTCCATGGATTGGAAGACTAAATATAGTTACGACGTCAATTCTACCTAAATTGATTTACAGATTCAATGCAATACCAATTAAAATCCCAAAGACTTAATTTTCAAAAATAGAAAAACCAACAATCATATTTATCTGGAGGAGCAGGGTGCCCCAAAGAGCTAAAAATATCCTGAGAAAGAAAAATGAAGTTAGAAGCCTCATGCTTCCTGACTTTAAGGGGTATTATGAAGCTACAGTGGTCAAAACAGCATGGTACTGGCATAAAGATAGATATATTGACCAATGGAATCAAATGGAGTGTTCAGATATAGGCCCTCTCATCTATGGACAATTGATCTTTGATAAGGCAGTCAAGACAACTCACATGGGACAGAACAGTCTCTTCAATAAATGGTGCCTATAGAACTGGATATCCACATGCAAAAGAATGAAAGAGGATCCATATCTCACACCCTATACAAAAATTAACTCAATACAGATCAAGGACCTAAACATTAAATCTAAGACCATAAAACTGTTAGAAGAAAATGTAGGGAAATATCTTATCAATCTTAGAATAGGAGGTGGTTTCCTAGACCTTACACCCAAAGCACGAGCATTGAAGAAATAAATAACTGGGAACTCCTCAAATTAAACACTTTTGGGAATCAAAGATCTTTGTCAAGAAAGTAAAATGACAGCCTATACAATGGGAGACAATATTTGGAAGCGATATATTAGATAAAGGTCTAGCATCCCGAATATATAAAGAGATTGTTCAACCCCACAACAAAAAGACAGACAACTCAATTACAAAATGGAGAAAAGGCATGAACAGACACTTCTCAGAAGAGGAAATACAAATGGCCAAAAGCACATGAAAAGATGCTCAACTTCCCTTGCTACTAGGGAAATGCAAATCAAAACCACAATGAGATATCCTCTCACACTCTCCAGAATGACCATTATCAATAAAACAGAAAACAACAAGTTCTGGAGAGGATGTGGAGAAAGAGGCACACTTATCCACTGCTGGTGGGAATGTCAAATGGTACAACCACTGTGGAAGACAGTGGTGTTTCCTCAGGAAGCTAAGTATAGAATTGTCATATGATCTGGCAATGCCATTGCTAGGTATCTACACAGAGGACATGAGGGCAAGAACACAAATGGATATTTGCATTCCAATGTTTATAGCAGTACTATTTACAGTTGCAAAGAGATGGAAACAGCCAAAATGTCCATCAACAGAAGAGTGGCTAAACAAGCTATGGTAAATATGTATGATGGAATATTATACACCTGTAAGACAGAATAAACTCATGAAGCATGTAATAACATGGATGGACCTTAGGGACATTATGCTAAGTGAGATTAACCAGAAACAGAAGAACAAATACTGTATGGTCTCTCTGATATGAAATGACATTAGTGAATGAACTTGGAGAATTTCAGAGACCATCAGGAGCTAAAAATACAGAAGATATTGGGTAATTGGAGCTGAAGGGATACAGATTGTGCAACAGGACTGATAGTAAAAATTCAGAAATGGATAGCACAATACTACCTAACTGTAATACAATCATGTTAGAACACTGAATGAAGCTGAATGTGAGAATGATAGAGGGAGGAGGCTTGGGGGCACAAATGAAATCAGAAGGAAAGATAAAATAAAGACTGAGATGGTATAACCTAGGAATGTCTAGAGTGTATAATGGTAGTGACTAAATGTGCAAATTTAAAAATGTTTCTGCATGAAAAAGAACAAAGCAATGTCAATAATGCAGGGTGTTGAAAATAGGTGGTAATTAATATTTTAAAACTTTAACATATGTATGAGACAAGCAAAAAATGTTTGTTTGGTACAAAACTATATTTTGACTAGTGCATTTCCTAACATAACTTATGTGGGCAGCTTAATTGAACATCATAGTATTTGTAACCTTGTGTAGGGCATGAGATTTTGTAGGTTTGTCCAGAGTGGTGCCCAGATAAATCCCAGAGTGATTTGAAAAGTGAATGCAGAAGTATTTGCAGAGTCCCCTAGGGGGAATGGTGAGCAGCAGGAAAAATTCAGCTTCTCCAAGTGGAGAATTCCTGATATTCTCACAGGCAGTGGGGACAGCCCAAGCAATAGGCTGAGCTACCAATCTTGGAGTTTCTTCATGTGAAACTTAATCCAACAAAGGATAGGCTAAACCTACTGAAATTAGGCCTAAGAGTCACCTGCAAGAGAACCTCTCCTGTTGCTCAGATGTGGCCTCTTTCTCTCAGCTGACACAGCAAGCAAACTCACTGCTCTCTCCCTCTCTACATGGGACATGACTCCCAGGGGTGCAGTCCTTCCTGGCAATGTGGGACAGATATCCTAGAATGAGCTGGAACTCAGCATCAAGGGATTGAGAAAATCTTCTCCACCAAAAGGGGGAAGAGCTAAATGAGACAAAATAAAGTGTCAGTGGCTGAGAGATTCCAGAGTCAAGAGGTTAACCTGTAGGTTATTTTTACATATTAAATAGATAGCACCTTGTAATGGAGAGGCTGGAGGGAACTGCCTGAAAATGTGGAGCTGTGCTGCAGAAACCATGTTTCTTGAAGATAATTGTGTGAAGATATGGCATTGCAGTTCGACTGTGTGGTTGTGAGAGCCTAGTGTCTGAAGCTCCTTTTGTCTACCTTATCGATGGACAAGTAAAACATATGGATTAAAAATAAATAAACAATAGGGGGAACAAAAGTTAAAATAAATTTAATAGATTGAAATGCAGGTGATCAGTGAAGGAGAGGGGTAAGTGGTATGGTATGTATGAATTTTTTTGTCTTCTTTTTATTGCTTTTTCTGAATTGATGAAGATGTTCTAAGAAATGATCATGATGAACATATAGCTATGTGATGATAGTGTGAGTTATTGATTATATAACAAGAATGGAATCATTATATGATGAATGTCTGTGTTTGTGCATGGTTATGTATCATAAATAAAAAATAAATAAATCAAAAAAAAGAAAGGGAGGAACAAGGGGTATGGTATGTATGAGTTTTTTCTTTTGTCTTCTTATTTCTTTCTCTGAATTGATGCAAATGTTCTAAGAAATGATCATGATGATGAATATGCATCTATATGATGATATTATGAGTTACTAATTATATATGTAGAACAGAATGATCATATGTTAAGAGCATTTGTGTTTCTTTGTTGTCATATTTTAAAAAATTTAGTTAATAAAAAAATTAAAAAAAAAAACACATTCACCTGGCTGGATTCAATAAATCCTCACTGCTGTAAAGGACAATAATGAAAAAAAGAGAAAAAAGAAAAATGTGCCCTTGACATTTTCCCAGAAAAAGAAATTAAGCATTTGATTCTACAACTTAAGAGACCATAGGACTCACACAGTATTCTAGTCATCCAAGGATAACTTTATATACAGGTTATCTCCATGACACCTCTCTGTCTGCAGGTTCATAAATGAGTACAAGTTTGCACAATCTTTTTAGATAATTTGAGAGTATTTTATATTTTATATTATTTTAAGCAGGGAATCCTGTTGGCAAGTGCAAAGTGCTGTATTTTTCCTTTTCTTGTTTCTCTTCTTAAAAACAAATATTTTGGGTTTAAGACAAAATGAATGCAATTGTTGAAGGGATCGTACCTTTCATTTTTATCAGTAATTTATAACTTTTATTTACTTAAATCTCCTCAAAATAACATGTTGAGACCCTCCCCTGTTGCTTAATAAATGGGGTAGGTGGTATTTCAAATTTTAGAGATAAGTAACTTAAAGTTCAAAGATGATTGAGAGGCCTCCAATAGATACAAAACAAGTAAATTGTAATTCAGGATGCAAGACACACTTGCCACTGAAGGTCATGAAATTTAACCCCTTCTAAAATGCCACATGGAAGTTCAAGCTAGAAATACACTATCAGAAAATGTATTAAAACTGAAATTAGAGTTGTAAGTGAGTCTGATAAAAATTTTAACCTTCTATATCTATTAGATTCTGTTTGGACATAAAATAACAAAGAGCATTAACATTTATAAAATCATTATAATGAATTAGGATACATAGGGTTTATATATTTACTCAGTTAACATTCCTAGGAAAGGTATGACCTCCAATATACTCATTTTACAACAACTAAATGATAGAATATTATGAAAACATGGGCACAATTTCATAAATATTATGTTTTACTGCTATCATGCCTATGCACATTGTTTAAGCAAGTAGGGAGAGTCAAGGAGAAAGAGGCAACACTATATTCCTTTCAAATAACCATTATCACAATAGAGAATAAAAACAGATAAATGAAAATTGATAAATGTACTTAAGCTCATTTCTTTCCTCATGGTGATTCTTCAAGATGTTTAGAGATTATTTCCCTTTGCCTCTCCAGGTCCAAAGCAAATTACCCAAAGATCCCAAATTACATAACAGTGACCAAGTTCCTACTACGAGTTTTTCTTATGTGAGGGAGCTCATAGTCTTGCATACTATGCTACTCTTACAGATATATTTGGCCATCTTCATGGGAAATCTTCTCATTGTCACAGCAACCACTCTTGACTCTAGTCTTCACATCCTCATGTACTTCTTCCTTTGGAATCTGTCTTTTGTGGACAGGTACTAAATTTCTGTCATTATACCCAAGGCCTGTGTCATTTTACTGCCTGACAACCAGGTGATATTGATGGTTGGTTGTGCAGTTTAGATATTTCTTGTGTTTTTGTTTGCTGTGATGAGATGTTACTTACTGTCATGACCTATGACCACTATGTGGCCACCTGTCAGGCTCTCCAATACACTGTGATCATGAATCCACATGTCTGTGTTCAAATCACACTGGATTCTATAATTACTGGTTTTATCAATGTAGGCATGCCCACTGGTAGCATTTTCTGTTTGTCCTTCTAGCAATCCAATGTGGTCCAACAGTTTTTCTGTAACATCTCTTCTCTGCTGAGGCTTTCTTGTTCTGACAATTTCAGCAATCAAGTTGTTGACTCCATAGGGGTGATTTCTGGTATCTGCTTTGCCTGTACTACCATTTCTTACCTGTCCATATTTTCTATTGTGCTTAAGTTTCCCACCAGAGGACAGTAGGGAAAGGCCTTTTCCACCTCTGTCTCTCATATGCTTATGGGGCTATCTTTGTCAGCTCAGCTGGTTCTGTGTATATGAAGCCAACCTCCACCATTTCCACATTTCAGGACATGATTATTTGTGTTTTCTACTCTATCTCCCCTCCTTTCTTGAATCCTATTGCTATATTCTTAGAAACAGAGTAAAGTGGCTATAAGGAAAACCTTGAGCAGTAACCTTTATTTAGGAAAACAGTATAATTATTCAAGGCATTTTCCCCATGGTGAGATCAGTGCACAATGCTTCAGAATTAATTTTTTGGCCTACTTTCAACTATGTGGGAACTGAATTGATTTCTAAGAGACCATCACAATATTATGTATCAGCATAGAAGCAACATATATTTTCTTTTGTGATTTTTTTCCAAAAATGCACATTTTCCAATTTCTAAAACATCACCACTAATGACTTGTACCTCTTGGTAAGAGTTCCCTTTCCAATTATTCTCCTCTGAATCTGGAGAGACACAGAATAGATTAAAAAATATATTAAATCTCTCTGATCTTTTCTGTGCAATTATAAGACATGGAATCATTCATTCAGTTATATATTCAAATATTCCTAAATGTAAAATATAGGATCTGTAATGTCATAAAATAGCATAGCATTTTTTTTCTTAATTAAAATAAGCATCTTAGAAGATTGTGCTTGGTAATTAGGGTCAATGATAACTTATCCTGCTTGCCATAAGAAGGAAATATACATATTATATAATATTTTTAGTCAAAGCAAACAAATGTTATTTACAAAATACAAATTGACATATGTTTAGAATATTTGGGATTGAGATAATTTGGTGGCAAACATTAAATTCTCCATGATCAGAAGACAAAAGTAAGGCAGTTATTTTCCAACTTCATATATAATGGTTCTGATCTATCCTTTCAATATATTGAGAAGATAAAATGATGAGAATATAATTAGTAGAATTTCCAATTGGTTCTTGTATATGAGTACTTATAATCCATAAAGTAATGCTCATGGTAGGCACAGAACTCTCTAGTGGATGACTAAGATATCTAATATATTAGATAAATAATTTCTAATGCATATGCCATTTTGAATAGAAGTACAAAATTATTCATTTTAAACCCTTAAGTAAGTTGGAGAATTTATTGCCATTAATTATAACTGGATCTGCTGTTAGTTCAGTTATTTCTAAGACAATTTCATGAGGTGTTAAAATGGTTGTTAAGTGATGCATTTTAGTACTTTTCAAATTATTATCCTCTGCAAACATTTATATCATATAGCATTTGCAAAGAATTATTCTGAATATATTCCTTCATACATGATTTTGATATACATATATATACAGATATAATTTTATAAATGTATTTTGTAGCCTTAATGCACAAACAGTAATATAGTTTAAAATAGTGACTGCAAAATAAAATTAATAAAAGTTCTTTTAGTTTGCCCTCATCAACATTTTTATTCTGGCTATGCACAATAGAGGCTGGAGATTAATGTCCTAATACAAATGGTAATGTTTACCTTACAACTTAGAAAGTTGTTGTGGTAGTTAGATTCAGTTGTCAGCTTGGCCAGGGGAAGGCACCTAGTTCTGTTGCTGTGGACATTAGCCAATGGAACCTGAACCTCATCTGTTGCTCATTACATCTGCAGTCAGCTAAGAGGCATGCCTGTTGTAATGAATGGTGTCTGATTTAATTGGCTGGTGCTTAAATGAGAGAGCTCAATGTAGCACAGCCCAAGCAGCTCAGCATACCTCCTCTCAGCACTCACAGCTCAGCCCAGGCCTTTGGAGATGCAGAAAGGAATCACCCCAGGGAAAGTTGTTGGAACCCAGAGGCCTGGAGAGAAGGCCAGCAGAGATTGACCTGTGCCTTCCCATGTAAGAAAGAACCTCAGTTTAATGTAAGCTGCCTTTCCTCTGAAGAACTAATGAAATAAATCCCCTTTTATTAAAAGTCAGTCCATCTTTCTAAATGTCAATGGCTGAGGGATTCCAAACAGAGTCAAGAGGTTATCCTGGAAGTTACTCTTATGCATTAAGTAGATATCATCTTGTTATTCAAGATGTAGTGGAGAGGCTGGAGGGAAATGCCTGAAAATGTAGAGCTGTGTTCCAGTAGTCATGTTTCTTGAAGATGATTGAATAATGATATTGCTTTCACAGTGTGACTGTGTGATTGTGAAAACCTTGTATCTGATACTCCTTTTATCTACCATGTCAACAGATGAGTAGAACATATGGAATAAAAATAAGGAATAGGGGGAACAAATGTTAAAGTAAATTTAGTTTGAAATGCTAGTGATAAATGAAAGTGAGGGGTAAGGGGTATGGTATGTATAATCTTTTTTTTCTGTTATCATTTTCTTTCTTTTCCAGTTGTCTTTTTATTTCTTTTCCTGAATTGATAGAAATGTTCTAAGAAATGATGAATATGCAACTATGTGATGATATTGTGAATTACTGATTATATATGTAGAATGGAATGATATGTTAATGTTTTGTTTGTTCTTAATTTTTTTAATTAATAAATAAATTTTTTTTAAAAAGTCAATCCATCTCTGGTGTGTTGCATTCTGACAACTAGCAAACTAAAATAGTAGTTTTGAATTATTCATTCAAATAACATGAAATAATATATAGAGAGAGCATCACATTAAATAAGACAAAAATTAAGAACAGTAAAAGGAGAAATGGAAAACATCATAATTAATTTAATGTATGATTCTCAACATTTGATAGAAAGAAAAGGAAAAAGTAAAGATAAATTTGAACAGTTGCTTTTGCCAACCTGAATTAACTGACACTTTACAACACTATATCTGTTCAACAAAACTGTAGTTAATGCATTCTTATCCACATAGACACTGAATATTTACCAAAATAAAACATACTCTGTGCCATGATGAAAAGGTTCCACAAAGCACATAAAACTGTAATCATACATAAATGATTTTTTGCCTCAGTAATTAATAAAGAAAATGTGATTATAGAAATCTGTCTATAAATACTCAAATGTCAATTTCACCTTGTAGATCTATTAATATGCTCCCTATGCTTTTAAGCTTTGTTGTTTGATGTATGAATGTTTAAGATTTTATGTTCTTGGGTAATTAACTTCTTTATCAATATCAAACGACTATGTATTCTTATTATTAGTGCTTTCTCAGAATTCTACTTTTGCTGTTATTAATATAACCACTATAGTTTTATTTTAATACATTTTTGCATGTACACCTGTAGCTATATATTCCTTTTAGCCTATGTGTCTTTACCTTTAAAGTGCTTTCTTGAAGTTATCATGGCATTGTGTCCTGCGTTTTAATCCTACCAGACAATTTCAATATCTAATTGTGGTGTTTGTTTCTTTTTAACAATAAGTATTTATACAACTAGGTTTAATTAAGTCTCATCACTATTTTATCTTTGTATCATTGATTATTTTTTCCTTGCTTCTACTTTTTTCTGTCATCATTGGGATTAATTAAGTATATTTTAGTTTCTTTGATAGGTTATTAGCTATGTCTTTGTTTTCTTGCATTTTTGTCATTTAGGGTTTGTGGTATATATATTTAACTTCTCAACATACACTTATTTGATATCATATAACTTCTTGCATAATATATATAACACACAATAACAATATTATACAATAACATACTTCCATTTAACCATAACTTTTGAGCTATTTTTCATAAACAATTTACTTAGAAGTGTTACAAACCACTCAATACATTAGTATTACTATTTCTGTTTAAACATCCCATTATGTTCTTGTGAATTATATCATTTTTTGTTTGTTGTTTTTGTTTTGCATGGGCAGGCACTGGGAATCAAACCCAGGTCTCCAACCTGGCAGGCGAGAACTCTGCCACTGAGCCACCATCACACCACCTGCTCTTGTGAGCTTTTAGTAAGAAGAAATGTATCAATATTTTCCATATATTTCCCATTATTAGAACTTTCATTCCTTTATGTAGATCCATGTTTTCATTTGTTTTAGAGTGGGTCTGCTGGCTTGGGGTGATTTCAGGTTTTGAATATCTCTACATGTTTTCATTTTATTTTTATTTTTAAAAGTTACTTCTATTGAAGCTAAAAATTGAATGTTCCACTCTATTCTTTGTTTTTTTCTAGTAAGAAATATTCTATCATTTTAATCCTTGTTCTTCTGTGTATAATGTTTTCAAAATTCTGGTGGATTTTGTGATCATCACCATATTTGAACATTTTTAATTTGATTTTGTTTGGTGAAGTCATGTTCATGTTTCCTCATTTTATTATTCATTAATAAATTTGGAAAAGTTTCATCCAATGATTCCTTAAAAAATGTTTCTTACTAAACCCCTTTTTCTTTCAGCTACATTGATTATATGCATTAAGAGCTGTTTGAAGAATATACCAAACTTAATGATAATTTTTTAAAACAAATACTGTACTGTTTTGTAATGTTGCTTGAATTCAATATACCAGAAATGAATTGTCTTCTACAAGGGGGATTTATTAAGTTACAAATGTACAGTTCTAAGGCCATGGAACTGTCTAAATTAAGACATCAACAAGAGGACACTACCACTCAAGAAAGGCAGATTGTGTACAGGGTTACTCTGTCACATGGGAAGGTACATGGTAATGTTGGACAGTATTTCCTGGTTTCAAAATGGCTCTTTCATCTCCTGTGGGTCTTTCCTTAGCATATCCTTAGGCATTCTGTCTCTAAGGGTCTGCTGTCTGTGTTGGCTTTCCAAACATCTATGCATTCTCCAAAATATGTCCCTCTAAAAGGACTCAATTAAGAGGATTAAGAACTACCTTGTATGGGCAGGTCACATCTCCAAAGAGATGTAATCAAAAGGTTCCATGCACTATTGGGTGGGTGACATTTCCATGGAAACAACTCAATCAAAAGATTTCACCCAACAATAGGTCTGTCCCCTCAAAATGGGATCAAAATAATATAGTTTTTCTGGGGTACCTAACAGTGTCAAACCAACAAAAATACTTTATTTAATGAATATCATTTTGGATAGTGTCATGGTCAGTTCATGTGTCAACTTGGCCAGGTTGTGGTGCCCATTTGTTTTGTTAGGCAAGTGGTGGCCTGTCTATTGCTATGAGGACATTTCATGGACTTAAATAATGATTACATCAGCTGCAGCCACAGCTGATTGTATTTGTAATCAGCTAAGGAAAGTGTCTTCTGCAATAAGTGATACTTAATCTAATTAGTGAAAGCCTTCTAAGGAGGATTCAGAAGAAACATTTTCTTTTCCTGCTTCATCTGGGGAGCCTCTCCTGTGGAGTCATCCAGATGCTTCAACAGAGTCATCAGCTTCACAGCCTGCCATACAGATTTTGGACTGTTCCATTCTTATAGTTGTCCAGCCAGCCTCTCCTGAGAGTTCATTGAGGAACTTCCTCAGTTACCAGCTTGTGGCCTACCCTACAGAGCTTGGAGGGTTACATTCCCACAGTTTCCCACCCAGCCTCTCCTTCTTTGGAATTACCAGCTTGTAGCTAGCCCTACAACATTGGACTTTACATTCCCATGGTTACATGAAACACTTTTATAAATTTTATATCTGCATATATTTCCTGCTGATTCTATTTCACTGGAGAACCCTAGCTATTACAGCTTGGGAGTGATTCTTTAGAAACAGAATCTTAAAAATTTTTTTTTATGATTGGTTTTCTACTCTGACTAGACCCAAAATCACTAAAGTCTCTATTTCCCATAATCAAAATGATATTGACAATCCATGGCAAAAGAGATAGTCAAAATATCACCATTGGATTCTTCTAATGTTTTGCTTATATGAAGCCAGGCTTTGGGGAATAATGTGTTTTACACCTTTACAGAGTTTTGTGGATATAGGAGATATAGAGATATTTGCTGGTTGTTGTTAGATATGCTGTATACATTCATGAGGGAAAGGGATGGACTGAAGGCTTCAAATGAAACTTACACCATATGACAGATGTAAATGTTTCTATGACTGCCCAGAAGGAAAATCTTATTTCCTGTAGCTGCAGGCTTTATATCTCAGAAAATCAGACTCATAATCTTATTGTTAGAGTAGCAAGCAATTTTAGAACACATACTGAAATTTTAATTTTGCATGGTGTTTGACATTAAAGTGAGGGCATTGATTGGAAAGGAGTGGGACCCTGAAAAGTGGGATGGTGACATATGGATTGATAATGATGTCATTTGAGAGGTTGAAAACCTAGGTCATGCTGAATCTTCTCTAGATAACCCTGTAATAGTCTGCCCTGAGGACATAGCCACCCCACCTTCAGCCTGCCTTGAGGAGTTGGCCACACAACCTCCACCTGAAGTGATTAGCCATAGAGTGATTAATCATATTTCACCAGATGAAACTGCAAATGAATGCCCTGAAGCAAATGGCTTGGAAGATACTTCTAGTTATTTTCATGACCCACTCCCACCACACCTCATTTCTTCCAGACCTATGACTAGACTAAAGTCCCAAAAGGTCCCAAAAGTGAGGTACAAAGTGTCACCCATGAGTATGTCACCCATACTCTAAAAGACCTGTATGAGTTCTCCAATTTATATAAGCAAAATTCAGAGGAATAAGTGTAACAATGGATTTGAAGGGTATGGAATAATGGTGGGAGGAATATAAAGCTGGATCAGGCTTAATTTATTGATATGGGTGAACTAAGCAGAGATTCTGCATTCAGTGTTATAGCCCGAGGGGTTAGAAAAGGTATTAACAGTTTGTTTGGATGGTTGGTTGAAACATGGATCAAATGGTGGCTGACATTACCTGAGGTTGAAAAGCCAGAACTGCTCTGGTATAATGTAGATGAGGGAATCCAGAGGCTAAGAGACATTAGAGTGGATTTAGCATGGAAAGCCTACTCTTATACTTCAGGAATGCCCAGAGTATGTACCTTTTGCCAAAACTGTGAGAAATAAATTAGTAAGACTAGTGCCATCATCCCTGAAGATTTCTGTAGTTTCCCTTCCCTGTAGATTAGATATTACTGTGGGAACTGGTGTCACTGAGCTGGAATCTTTAACACAATAAGGATGACAAGATCCTAAGTTGGCAGAAACCAGGTGACAGCACTGAATCACAAAAGACAAGGTGGGCATGGCTATCATAATGGACAGCAGACTCAAAGCAGTAGTCAAACTAATCTGACTTGCAGAGACTTGTGGCATTGGCTAGTAGTTCATGGGTTTACTAGAGGTACAATTGATGGGCAGTACATTAGATTCTTTTTTGAGCTGTATAGGAAAAAGAGTTCTAGATCAAGTGAACAGAAACCTAAATTCAATTACAAAAAACAGATAATCACAGCCCTTTAATCAATTTCCAGACTTGAGAGTTTACAGACCCCAAGACCCTTGAGTATTGGGGAATCCAGGTTCCTTTGGGAGAGGACTCTATTACATAGGCACAAATTTATACTGTTAAACTTCCTCCAAGCCTTCCTCAGGGAGACAAATGGACTTTTACCAGAGTAACTGTGCATTGGGGAAATGGAAAGGATCAGATATTTCAAGGGCTATTAGACACTGGTTTAGAAGTGACATTAGTTCCAGAGGACCCAAAACATCACTCTGGTCCACCAATCAGAGTGGGGCTTATGGAGGTCAGGTGATTGATGGGTTTTTAGCTCAGGTTCATCTCACAGTGAATCCAATGAGCCTCAGATCCATTGTGCAGTTATTTCCCCAGTTCCAGAATGCATAATTGGAATAGACATACTGACAACTGGCAGAATCCCCACTTTGGCTCTCTAATTTATGGAGTGATGGTTAGTATGGTAGGAAAGGCCAAGTGGAAGCCACTAGAACTGCCCCCACCTAGCAAAATAGTAAATCAGAAGTAATACTGGATTCATGGGGAGATTGCTGCCACTCTTAAAGACTTGAAGGATGCAGGGCTAGTGATTCCCACCATATCCCCATTCAACTCTTCTATTTGGCCTGTGCAGAAAATAGATGAGTCTTGGATGATGACAGTGGATTATTGTAAGCTCAACCAGGTGGTAACTCTAACTGCAGCTGCTGTTCCAGGTGTGGTATCATTACTTGAACAAAACAATACATAAATACACCTGGTACTTAGTATGCACTTATTGATCAGGCAAATGTAATTTTTCTCAATAGCTGTAAGTAAAGACTACTAGTAACAGTTTCTTTACAGCTTGCAAGGTCAACAATATACTTTCACTGTCCTATCCAGGGGTATATAAACTCTCCAGCCATATGCTATTATCTTGTCTATAGATATAATGGGTCAGTATGATGTTTTGTGGGAAGGACCACAATATTGTGGCCCACACTGACCCATTATACTGATGATACCATGTTGACTGGACCTAGAGAGCAAGAACTAGCATCTACTCAATACTAATTGGTAAGGCATTTGTGTATCAGAAGATGGGAGATATACTGAACAAAAATACAGAGGCCTTCCACCTCAGTGAAATTTCTAGGTGTTCAGTGCTATGGGGGCATGTTGAGATATCACGTAAAAGGTGAAGGATAAGTTGCTGCATCTGGCTCCTCCTATGACCAAAAAAGGGGCAATGCCTAGTTAGTCTGTTTGGATTTTGGCAACAACATGCTTCTTATTTGAGTATGATGTTCCAGCCCATTTATTGAGTGACCAGAAAAGCAGCTAATTTTGCCTGGGGACCTGAACAAGAAGAGACACTATGATAGGTCCAGGCTCTGCCACTTGGGGCATACTGTCCAGCATAAACAATGGTGCTAGGAGGCTCAGAGGCAAATAGAGATGCTGTCTGGAGATTTTGGCAAGCCCTTAGAGGGGAATCACAAGGAAGACCCTTATGATTTTGGAGCAAAGCCTTACCATCTGCCGTAGATAACTACTCTCCTTTTGAGATTCCCTAGAGTGTCTTTTAATACTACCATGTTCTTTGATTAAAATCAATGGAAAACTGCAAGAACCCAATCCAGGCAGGACACCAATAGTTCTGAAACTTCATGAATGAATGTTTGGGTCACCCCACCAGCAAAGAACCATGGCAAGCTGAAGGACTTGCTGAAGGTAAAGGGAACATAGAATGGGTAGTATAAGAAGGTAGTGATAAATATGAACTATAACTACACAATAAGTTATATAAATGAAGACTGTAATGCTATTATGTTCATGTTATAGTGTTTAAGTTGTAAGATATCAATTTTATGTGAGTGTTATCCAAGGACTTGCACCTATCCTGGGGAGATTTAATGCATTTCCAGTTGTATGTAGGACAATTGAGTATTTTTAGGTGAGGGCAAAACGTGTTTGTTATTGCTTTCTATTTAGAGATTAAGTATGGTTTAAGGTGATGTGTATAGCTTCCAACTTGACATGGGGTGGACTGTCATAGGTTGATGTGTCAACTTTGCCAGGTGGTGGTGCCTGGTCATCTTGTCAGGCAAGCGCTGGCCTGTCTGTTGCTATGAGGATGTTCCATGGACTTAAATCATGATTACATCAGCTGCATCCACAGCTGATTACATTTGTAATCAGCTAAGGGGGGTATGTCCTGCAATGAGTGATACTTAATCTAATCACTGGAAGTCTTTTATGGAGAATACAGAAGAGACAGTTTCTCTTCCTGCTTCAGTCAGTGAGCCTCTCCTGTGGACTTCATCCAGACCCTTCATCAGAGGCATAAGCCTCACAGCCTGCCCTATGGATTTTGAACTCATCCATTCCTACAGTTGTCCAGCCAGCCCCTCCTGAGACCTAGTTAAGGAACTTCATCAGAGTTACCAGCTTGTGGCCTGCTGTACAGAACTTGGACCCTTACATTTACACAGTTGCCCAGCCAACCTCTCCTGAGATTTCATTGTGGACCTTCATCAGAGTTACTAGCTTGCAGCCAGCCCTACAGACATTGTATTCTATGTTCCCATGGTTATGTGAAACACTTTTATAAATTTTATATCTATGTATATTTCCTGCTGATTCTGTTTCTCCAGAGAATCTTAACTAATACAGATAGTTAAAGTTATTATATCTTCAATCTCATTATTTTTCATCTTCAATGTCTAATCTATCATTAATGCTATCCTGTATAGTTTACATCTCATATATTATAATTGTTTTAATGTAGAAATTCCACTAGGAATTTTGTTTATCTCTTCCATGTTTTAGTCAGTGCAAGGATAGGTCAATAGCAGAATTCTCACATGCTATAGAGGAGACCCAGGTTCAATTCCCAGAGCCTGCATATGTCAAAAAAACTTCCATGTCTCTATTTAACATTTTAAGCACATGGCAAAAAGTTACAATAAATCTTTTAATTTACTTCCAGCCAATTCTAACATTTGTCTTAGCTATGAATCAGATTTTATTAATTGATTTTTAACCTCAGAATGTCAGAATTTCCTGTTTTGTTATGTGTGTATGATAGTCCTTGATAGCAGGGCAGATGACACTAATTTTATGTTTTTAGGTCTTTATATATTTTTATTACTATACATATATTTTGCTTAGCTCAGATTCACAGGTACATTATTTGGAAACAGTTTAAGGATCTTCTTTTAAAATTTGTATGTGGGATCATATTAGTGTTTTTTCCTAGGGCTAATTATTCCTTTTGTGAGGCAAGATCCTCTAGAACATTCTACTCAATGATTTTAGCATTATATTTTGTTCCACTCAACCTGTTAGTACAGGAACAACTTCTGCTCATTTGTGTGTGCCTAGCCATGTACACTCACATCCATTTGGACCCACCCTGATTAGCTTGTACAGGTTTTTCACATGTGTGCTTAGAACTGTACTCTACTAAATTTGAGGATAATCCACTAAAGATCTTCATAGAGTTTATATTTTTCTTTCTCTGCTGGCTAATCCTCTCTGAAACTCCATCTTTAAATCCTTGCAACCTTGGTCTGAATCACAAAAATGACACCCCAACTCAGGGAATTCACTAAGACATCATCTGGGTTCCTATTCCATGTGTTGAAGCCAGAATATTCAACACAGTTATGTACAGCAATTATTTTCTTTCTTTCAGAAATCACTGACATTCATTGTCTAAAATCCAATATCTGGAAATTGTTTTTTTGCCTTTTTATTTTACTTTTGTCTGGAATTTATGAATTTGGGATTATTTCAAGAAGAAGTGTGTGGTAGATAAGTTATGACAGGTCCCCAATGTGCCTCATCTCTCAACTTCACACACTTGAGTAATCACCTTCAGTTGAGTGGGGTTTGGATTTGGTCTTTCACTAGGAACAACTGGAATAAGATATATGTGATTCAATATCACTTTTGACATTAGGTAGCATAAAGACCTTGGCTTCCATGTTGGGTACCTTGTTATATGATTTCTTTCACTCTCTCACTTGCAGTTCCTGTGGGTATGCTACTGCCAGGTTTTAAGGTGATCCTTTGTATGGGTCCAGAAATAAGTTCCTGAGAACTGATAAAAACAAGGTGAGTGAACTTGGAGATAGATCACCCATCTCAGGTCATTTGCAGGTTTAGATGAGATTGTAGTCCTGCCTAAAAGTTGGAAAGGATGTCATGATAAATTTTGAGTCAGAGGAATTTACCTAAGGTGTTCCTCAATTTCTGACTCACATAAACCATGAGATATTAATACATTCTTATAGTATGAAGTTATGCAAATAGGTTGTTATTTTTAGGCAATGTTTTGTTTAGTATTTAGTGAAGTTTTTGATACCTGGATTGATATGATGCCATAAAAACAGAAAAAAAATATGCTAGAGAGAGTGGCCTTGAAATCAAATTTTAGGCATTCAGGAGAGAGTGGGTGAATTTGAAAAGGGCTTGGTAAAGCTAATAGATGAATAATTGTATTTCACAAGGTTGATATTGAGGACTTGTAGGAAGTGAAAAAGGTCTTGTCCAAAATGGAAGGATGATTTTTGTTAAGTAGGGGCAGAATATTTAGCAACAGTGTTACCTGAAATAATGTCAAAAGTAACAAATGTAAGTCTTGAACTGGATGATCTAGTAAGGAGAATTTTTAAATGTACTGAAGATTCTGCCTGATTTTTTCTGCTTGCTGTAGCTAAATTAAAGAGGGAAAAGAACAATTAAGAGAAGTGATGATAAACAACAAAGATGGAGGACCTGATCATTTGAAAATTACTACCCTTTCCCAATGGGAAATGATGATAATATTAAGAAATTGCTTCTTAGTTAAGAAGAAAACTAGGCACTGTCAAGAAATGTGACATTTGAGAGAATTCAGAGAAATACATCCTTCAGACCCCATTGGAAAGGGGAAGGGAAAAGGATATAACAAATTAATATTAATTACCACATAGGTAAAACCCCATGGGGTTCTTCCCTAAGTACACCTCTGGTGTTCTTTAAACAAAGGAAGGATGTTGCTACTAAAGAACTTAAACTGAGTAATATTAGGGATAGTCCAAAAGTAGACTGCCTTCTGGAATTATAAGGTAAATTCCTTACAAAATTTTCAAATCAGGTGACAATGTTGCAAAGTTGAGAAATTCCACTCTGAAAATAAAGGACAAAATTCAGATGTCTAAAATGACTTGTAGTCATACTTTAAGCAGAATGCTCTTACTTTTTATTTCCCTAGTTATTTTGTATCTCTTCTTCTGATTTAACATTCTGAATCACTTACAGACACTTGTTGTCATTCTACTAAGACATGGATGAGGAAACTCTCCTTTGTATTGATCTTTCTAGTGTTATTCTCATCTTAATATTTCTCCTGTATATGGTTAAAATTCCCTCAATCTTTAAAAATGATGATCAAGCTATGTCATAGTCCTACTTATTTTCTTTGAGTGCCACCAAGCTCCCTTTACTTCTAAAAACTTAAAGCAGTCTTCCTGTGTAATTTAATTCAACCACTAAGTGACTCACTAAATGGAATAAATCATAAAGGCAAGAATGGCCAGAGGGCTAAAACCCTGTAACAAGACACCTAGGAAAGGAGGTTCTAGATGGTAGTAAAATATCCTCCATGGACCTTTTGTAGGAGCTAACCAAATTATCTAGACAATCATAGAAATATAGCTTAGCTATTGAGAGTGTACATTATGGTAAATTTTTGAAATCTACCTCACTTTATATGACCTTTGTTACCAGACAAAAGCCATGGATTCTTCTGCCTGACATGCTCAATAACTAATTCCTGAGGTACCAGGGTTTCAAAGAGAGAAAGAGTTTACTACTGCACATGTAGCAGAAGAACAGACAGCCTAATGGCCCTAAATGTCTCCCTGGACAAAGGGGATTTGAGGTTTTTAAGGATCCTTGCAAGGGGAGATGAGGTCATTTCAGATAGGAAATTCAAAGTAGTAAAGCAGAAAAGAAAACATTGTTAGCATAAGCTAACATAAGTTGAAAGAAGCTATCTATCCTTCTATGGTAGAGCCCAATGGATATACTTTATAAACTTAAGGGACTCAGGCTTGTTAATGCCTATAAGAAAATAACTTGATAAAGGATATTACAGCTTTCACAGCCACACAGGCACCAGATAAAAGAAAAGGCCTTTTACAATCCTTCCAGATCTCCAAACAGCTTAATTACAGTTCAGGGTTTCCAGGGACTCTTGCTTGTCCATTCTAAAATCTCAAAAAGCAAAAGGAAAATTTACATAATGATTCAGTAATTAAAGTCATCCTTTAAATCTTGATTTCTTGATTACATCTCTGAAGAAAGATACTATTTAAGGTCAAATATTTTTTTCTCTGTTTTACTTCAGTTTGACTGTAATATGTGTGGGGGTGTGTTTGTGTGTGTGTGTGTTTGCATGTATGTGTGTATAGTCACCTGCTAAAAGACCATTCATGTTCTTGATGCCAAAACCATATTATTGGACAATAAAGTAGGGATATTTTGATGCTTAAAACCAATGTGCTTCCCCTCTGAAAATATCATTCAAAGTATTTTTGCAATTTAAAACATATTATTCAGGACACCAGGAATTCTCAAGCAGCAATGAAACTTTTCACTTGCAAATTCAAAAAGCAGTTTGATGCCAGGGTGTGTGTAAGTAGTTGTATAAACAAAAAGAAGGCAGTTGGTTAGGTTTTGTTGGTTGGTGCAGAGACTTGTTAGTCTTATAGGGGAAGATTAAATATAAGGATGCTTTATTTTTAATTCAACCAGATATGATTAACTAGATGTTTAATGGTTTTCCAATGTTGAACATGTAGTGTTCTATATTCAGTAGAGAGATTTGTCTGAAGTTTTCTTTTCTTTTAGTGTCTTTATCTGGCTTTGATATTTGGGGAATTTAGACTTCATAGATTGAGTTAGGCAGTTCTCACTCTTCTTCAATTATGTGGAAGAGTTTGAGCAGGAATGGTATAAATTCTTCTTGGAATGCTTGGTAAAATTTGCCTGTGATGCTATTCAGTCCTGGGCTTTTCATTGGTAGGTTTTTGATGACTGATTCTATTTCCTTATTCATGATTTGTTTGTTGATGTCTTTATTTCTTCTTGAGTCAGTGTAGTTTGTCAGTGTGTTTAAAGGACATTCTCCATTTGACACAAGTTATCTAGTTTGCGACATACACATTTTCAGAATAACCTGTGATCTTTTTATTTCTTTGAGATCTGTGGTAATGTCCCTTTTCTCACTTTTTAGTATATTTTCAGCTTCTCTCTTTTTGCCTTTTCAGTTTAGCTTAGGGCTTGTAGATTTTACTGATCTCCTCAAGAATGAAATTTTTGTTTTATTTATTCTATTGTTTTTAAAATACTCCATTTCTTTAATATCTGATCTAATATTTGTTATCTCTTTCTTTCTGATTCCTTTGGGATTAATTTGCTGTTCTTTCACCAGGTTTTTCAGTTGCTCAGTTATGTCATTGGTTCTAGCTTGATCTTCCTCTTTAATGAAGGTGCTTATGGCTATAAATTTGCCTGGCTATATTGCCTTTGTTACCTCTCATAAATTTTCATATATTGGGTTCTTATTTTCATTAATCTCAAGGTACTTACTGATTTCTCTTGCAAATTCTTCTTTGACTCACTGATTGTTTAAGAGAATTCTTCATTTAAAAAAACACAGCAAGGAAAACTGCCACTAAAATCGCAGAGTAGAGGTGGCTAAATTCACCCTGGCTCAGTTTAACAATGAGAGATGTGATAGACAAATTTGTCCAGGGCATGAGTGATGTATACCCTACATAAGGAGGCCCTGGGCACAATAATGGAGGAATTGGGATGTAGAAAATGGGATAAACATCCTCAGTCACAAGTCCACCTACCCCTGCAGCTGACTTGGGAAGATTTTCCCTTTTTCTTCATAGCTGTGTGTGCCTATGGTGAACCTGGAAGATAACAGATGTGTTTTCCTGTACACAGACTTCACTTAGTCAAGGTAAAGTGTCTCCCCCTGCCCTTTTGACATGCTTCTGGGGGCATCTGTTACTTGCTTTTTTGACATGGACTGGGGGACCCTTCCCTGGGGAGGATGGGGAGACATGGAATGTGCCTGCCTGACACAACTGGTGAGAGACCCATTTGGGTCTTGATGCCACATACCTTCCCCAACAAAGACCTGAAGACTGCAGGTGTGTACAGATGGAGAGGTGTGGCCTAGGAAGCTGGCAGAGTTGAGCACCATGACTGACCTCCAGACATTTCCAGTCTGGTGTTGGGTGGATGAAGTTTAAATACCTTGCTGCACAGAACAGTATCATCTGGGGAGTCCACTATACCCCAGGAGTCCACTAGAACCCTGGTTGAAGTCCAGTTTTCACTTGATTCAGCTGACACCTGTGGTCAGGGACAGGTGGGCCTAAAGGAACAAGAGGGCTCATGAGTGCCATCTACTGGGGATAAGGGGAAACTCCATTCTGACATATTGTCTATCTTCCTAGCTCTCAAACAAAGCCCTAATAAGAATTCCAAACCCCTTTTAGATTAGGGTCTTGGTCTCTTGGGGAAAGACTGAAAAACAAATCCAAGAAGGGAGCTTCAAGTTCTTAGATGTGGGAAGGAAATAAATCAGCAAAATAACCTTATTAAGATATTGAATACTCCTCCACTACAGATCATAAAACATGTGAAGGTCCAGGCAGATAAGACTCAGGAAATTACCGAATTAAATAACCTGAGGGGACTCAGAATTTGGAACAACTAGTTAAGGTTAATCATAATGATAAAAATTGTAACAAAAAGGTACTAGAGGAGCATAAAGAAGAATATGAAGGAATAAATAGAAAAATAAAAGACATCACAGAGATGAAATATACTGTAGATGAAATAAAAAACATATAAACTGATACCAGTAGATTTCATGAGACAGAAGAAAGAATAAGCAAATTAGAAGACACAAGAAATGAGCTTAAACATTCAAAAGAACAAATGGCAAAAAAAGATGGAAAAAGTGCAATTTGATTTCAGGGAAATGGTATCCAACAGAAAGCATATAACATAAGAATTATTGGTGTTCCAGAGAAAGAAGAGAAGACTAAAAGGATAAGAAGGCTAGTGAAGATATAATGGGGAAGACTTTCCAACCTTTATGAAAGACAAAAATATCCACACAAAACAAGCCCAAAGAATCCCAAATAGAATAAATACAAATAGGCTTACTCAGAGATATACACTTATCAGAATGCCAAATTTTGAAGAGAAACAAAAAGTCATGAATGCAGCAAGAAAAAAGAGATTATTACATACAAGGGAAACTATATAAGACTGAGCTCAGACTACTTAATAGGCATCATAGAGGCAATAAGACAGTGGTATGATATATTTAAGATTTTGAATGAGAAAGTCTTCCACTGAAGAATTCTTTATCATGACAAGTTTTGCTGCAAAATTGACAGAGCAATTAAAGTCTTCACAGATAAACAATGGCTGTGAGAATTTGCCAACAAGAGACTTGCCCTAAAAGAAGTATTAAGGGGAGCTCTGTCATCTGAAAAGAAAGACTAGAGAGGTAGTTCTGGAGGATGGTACAGAATTGAAGAGTATTGGCAAGGGTAACTAAAAAGATAAAAAGTGAGAGGGAAAATATTAGGTAGATATGACAAACAAATACTACAGAATAAGATTCTATATTTAGAATTTAAGAATTAAATTCCTAAATATTTGGAATTTTAGAAGCTCTGATATCTGTATTTATAGATATAAGATAAGATGCTAGACTCAATAACTGTTTTTACAGTAATAATTTCAAATGTTGTTAGGAAGACAGCTGTACCTGAAAGTGAATAAATGGTCACCTGATTGTGGAGAAGAGAAGGATTTATTCACAATCTTGCAAGAATCCACATGCAACCAAAATGTGGTGTCTGGTGCACCAAGCAATAGAATGTGACAGATTTTATATCTAAAACTTAGTGTGCAGGTCCCTCTCCTGTTTCTCTGTTGTTTGGATACTTAGAAGTTATAGCCTATCAGGATAGTCTAACTGATTCTAATTTCCTGCCAAAGATTCCTGCTTTTGATTATATTTTACATTAGAAGACACAAGAAATGAGCTAAAACATTCAAAAGAACAAATGGCAAAAAAAAGATGGAAAAAGTGCAGTATAAGTAATTATATTATTTATAATTACTTATTTAGACTTGTGTTTACCCATATAAGGATTTGGCACCAATTCTAGGCTGACATCAGAGGCCCTTTCCTTCCTTGCCTACAAGACCAGTCTGAGCTGTTTTCAGCCCTTTGTTTAGTTAGTTCTGTTTCTCTCATCCCACACCATTTTATGTGAAAGTTAAACTTAATTTTATTCTTACAAATTCCCCCTCTTTCTCTTTGAGCTCTTTTAGTTTTCATATTCTAGTTTTTTTTTGAACTTGATAAGAGATTTTCACACTCCTCATCATAGGGATCTTCCTCTTTAAGGGGGTACAAATTGTGTTGCCTGTACTGAACAAGGATTTGCTTGGTTAAGGCAGCCTCAATGTGTCTCTGAGCTAACCCTCAGGTGCATGGCATAATGTGATACCCTGGTGTAAGTACCTCAGCTATGATGATTTAAAAAGTTAATTTGGACAGTGCCATCCCTTTCCATTTCCCAAGCCAGCTTTCTAACCATCCCATAAGGAGGTCATCAATGCCTGAATTTTCCACTAATTCTTCAGGTAAAGCTGTTAAGCCTTGCAATGCTCTGGTGATAGTTCCATCTGGGGCTGTGTAATCAGGGATGAATGTACAGCAGCTACTCTTATCATAACACAGATGTCTCCTTTTTCAGCTGGCTTGATGTCTAAGGTTATCCTATTTTCCCACATCATTTGATTGGTAGCATCTAGCTCTCCAGCTATTTCCTTAACTGCATCCTTGGTGTAATTGATAAATTTCTGTTGATTATAATATATATATAATTAAACCAATCCACATTTTTTCTAATGGTGATCCACCAAAATAAGGATGACAAATTCTGCAGCTACTTGCTTTCTATCCTTAAACTCACCCAGGATTCCCTGTGGCCCCCCTATATTTCTAAATAAATTTAATCATTGAATGAGTCAAGTACACTTCTTTTCTTTTTTCTTCTCCTTGGGTTAGAACTTCCTTTTCCTTTTTGAATGCCAGGGCAAATGTGATAGCCAATTGAAACAGGGCACAGGTCCCTCTCCATTTCTTAGGTAATACCTGTCAGGTAATACCATGAAAGATTTGCTTGGATTATGGTTAAACTGGAGAAATTGCCAGCACTATCCTCAGCCACATTCCATGCTTGGGTACACAAGGCCATGTTCCCAAGATGCAGGAGTCCTTCTCCCCATCTAGAGAGACAGGCAGAGAGGTTTCCTGGACTGAGGCAGGAAGCCCACATGGCCTTGACTTTCATGCTCCTGACTGGAGGGAAAAGAGAGCACAAGGTATTACAGTTTTCACCAAGAGTAGTGTTCTGGAAAAGGAGTACCATACATCTGAACTCCTCTTCATGTTTCTCCATACCTATTGGAGAGGGCATGATAAGAGTAGTAGGTTAGCTTGTTGCACAAGTATAATAGTTGCTTTTGTTTAGACTCTGGACTGTATATTTATTTCATCTCACTCAGACTTTGTATCTCCATACCTGTCTCTATTTCCATGGTTTACTTCAAATCTTTTGCCTTGACTATCCGGCAACTTTGGGGTCATTCTCAATTGGGGAACAGGCCTCCAGCTGGGTCTCTTTTGGCACCACTGAAGGGCTAGCTGGAGAGGTTGTTACTGGTTTTGAGGAGAGGAGTTATATCCTGAATCATCCCAGAGGGTCTTTTCTAGTGAGGTCTGCCCCTCATCCCATATATTCTATCAACTACTACTGCATCTCTGCTGCCACCCCCCTGCTGGATGCTTGTTTGCTTTCTTGATGGCTATCACCACCAGGTTACATTGAAGGTCTTTTCAATCTGGTGGGGATGTTCCTTTATAAAAGATTATTTTACTTTGTAATTGAGTTTCTGTATTGGCAGTCCACCACTTATACTGGGTAGTCCACAACACACAACACTAGGATGTGCAAGGCCCCTTGGCTAAGAAGGGCATTGGGGATTACTTCCTACTGGTTCTGGACACAGGTACATATTTTCTTAACTCAATTGCATTGACTCAGTAAGTCCCACCACCTATTACTCAGCAAGCATCAAATTGTGCAGTCTGGGACTCTAAACATTTGGTCACTTTTATTATTAATGCCACTGGGCACAATGCTTATCTTGCAACCTGGCACACTATAGCTAGTATAAGTAAGTTTATTGTTAGTCTAAGCTTTAAAACCCTCATAAGTTTTCTTTGGACAGAACTCTCTGAATAGGATCAGTATTAACTATGTTAGACAAAAATATAGAATAGAAACCCCAAATCCAAAATGCCCCTTTTACTCTCCAAACTATTGTCTCTTTAGAGTAATCTTTAAAGAGTACAAACTAGAATTATTTCTCAGGAATCAGACCACATTGTTGGGTACTTATCATCTGTCTCAGGTACTGGTCCTTTCACTCAGATGTAGTGAGTCCAGCCTTTCTCTGCTGCCTGGACTGCCATCTCAGTTCTCAAGAGAACTTGACTGGGTCCTATCCCAAGATGGTTGGAGTTTGAACTCTTTTCACAGTTTGATGAGGACCCAACTGCAAGGTTGGTGTTGATAGACAGGGAAATCAGGTGAGGTTGGGGCCAATAAACCATGATGCCTGTGGTATGACAGAGTAGAGGACAAGATCAGCACATAATTCTTAAGGAAGAAGTTGTTTGAATCTAAGGAGGGGAGATATTTAATTTTCCCCAGGGAAAGGCAAGCCAAAAACCATTTTGTAGGGAGAGTTCCCTAATTCTTTTCTAAGGGCAGTTGTAATTCTTAGCAGTGCCATGGGTTTCCCTTCCTTTTTAACTCTAATTTTGATAGGGGAAATTTGCAAACTACACCTCCAGCATTTCCCTCCATCACCCATACTTTTTTTGGATGTCTTTCTCATCCCCCTTGTTAAGCAAGGCTAAGACAACTTCTATTTGGCCATCCCTTACCCCCAGGCCAAGCCCCATGGGTACTATCAGGTCCCTTCCCAACAAGTTACTCCCAGCTTCTGGAATGTACAGCAGAGGACTCATAATTTGGCTATCTCCCCAACAGCTGTTAGTAGGTTTGAAATGGGACTTTTAACCCTTCCCCTTTTACCCCTGAAACCATGAGGCAGTTACCAGAGAATTTGATCCCTTAATGGATGTGGTTCACAGAAGATTGAGCTGCACTGGTGTCTACCAAAACTGAATTGTTTTCCTGTTATGAGCCCACCTTCAGATTTACTAGAGACCCCCATGGGCTTTTGAGATGAAGAGCCACTGACCACCCCCCCCAGTCCTCAAAATTCATCAAGGGTATTATCCAATATTCTTTCTCTAAACTCAGGTATTCTCTTTTAAAATGACCAGGTTTCCCATAGTGATAACACCCTGCAGAGTCCTGTACCTTCCTTGCTCCTTTATCCCATCTGACCCAAACTGCTTCTCTAAATTGCCTCTGCCTGTCTCTGCCCTGCTTTGTCTCTAATCTCTTCTTGACCATGTGGTTGAATGTGCATTAACTTTTTTTGTTTCTGCCTTTCCTCTTTCCTTCTCACAAACACTTTCTGAGGCTCTTTCAATCTTCTAGTGTTTTATCCATCCACCCATCTATATTCTGGATATTTTTCTGAATGTCAGGCCAAGACCCTTTTATGTAGCTGAACTTTAACATTCCTTGGGTCACAGGATTATTAGGTCCATTTCTAAGTATTTCCCTATCTGGTCCCTCAACCTTTGCAGGTAAGCAGTGGGAGTCTCACCTTTTTCTTGAGCCACCTCAAAGGCCTTGTTTAAGTTCAGAGATATAGGTACAGCCAATTTTACCCCTTGCATAATTAGGTCTCTAAGATCCCTCATTTGTTTCCTGTCTTCCTTATCATTATTATTCCAATTGGGATCTACATTGGGAATTTAGCTTTGCTGCCTTTTCTATTCTTTCATAGCCATCCTCTTCACCATTTCCCTTTCTTCTCCTGTAAAGAGAATATTCAGATTGGACATAAATTCAGATCATATATATATAAGCTGGTCCCTAAAAATTAATACATTGTTCAGTTAACCCCACCAGGTCATCCATTTATTTCATCCATTTCTTAATGTTTCTTAACTTCTATACTCAGCAATGGGGCATTTATATAACTAATTTCCCTTGGTCCCATTGGTACATCTCTCAGAGGGTATAGGGACTCAATGGGCCTATGCTCTTTCACCTTTTTTTTCAAGAGCCCCCAGATATGGAAAATGCTGTATATCTTTCTCATACTGTTCCAACTCCTTCCTCAATTGCAGGTGGGTTGTAACAGTTGGATCAGTTGGCCCCAATTGGCCCTATGGTTCTCTGCAGGACAACATGTGTTAATTCCACAGGGCCTTCAGGGTCCAACAGTCCCTGCCCTGGGAAGGCTCAACAAAAGATCCCAGGAATTAGTTTCTAAAGGTAAAGTCTCTGGGTCTGGTATGTTAACTTCTATAGGATCAAGAGTCATCGCCCCCTTTTAGCCAATACATAGCATAATCAGACTCCTCTTTGGAGAAGGGTTTCTTTCTATTAACATAAAATACAAGGTTGCCACAATCCTCATTGGCCAATCCTCATCTGCTCCATATATAGGCCAGAATACATTAGGTGGCACAATGTTTTCTTTTGTCCAAATGTAACAACAGTATTTAATCATATTATTTTTGTCCTTTCCCTTGGTCAGATCACTATCAGTCCAATGTTCTAGTATTCTCCTGAATGGATTATCCAGAGGAATGTTCCCAGGGAACTCTATAGGTACCCTCTTCCCTTTTTCCCCAGCTGGTCAACTGCCTCTATCACACATTCTGAGTCTTGCCTGTTGTTAGGTCTAGCAAAAGGAGCTCTTGATGCAGAGCCTCCTTCAGACCACTCCTCAGCATCCTTGGCAGGCCCAAGGATCCATATATAAACCTGTTACAAACCCCAATCCAATTAGGACACAGCACACAACCTAGTGGGCACCCTCCCCTCCTGGTGTCACCATCCCTTTAAAACACAGCTCCCAGTACAAAGAGAGGGAGCCATTTTTCCTTCCTTCAGCTGGCTTCCACCTGCCTGCTTTATCTCTGCATTTTATCTCTGCTTTTTATCTCTTCAATAAAAATGTTAAGCTTTGACTCACTGTCTCATATGGATTCCTTAATGACTCCATGCCTAACATAATGGTGCTGAAACCCAGGAGCAGAGATTAGACTGTAGTTTGAATTTCCAGCCCCTTGGGTCTACAGAAGTGGCTTCTCAGTCACTCTAATCCTGAACTGCGTGGTCACTATGGTTTCCATGTGATTGATGGCTTGAGTTCACAGGCTCAGACCATCTTAACATGATGCCAGCTCACATCCATGGCAATAAAACATCTACAACTAATTTGGCCCTAGGTAAGTGAAGTCTTTCTGCCCAGATCCTCACCTTGAGAGTTTTGTGTTTCTTAGATGTTTTCCCTGCAGTGTTTGGGCCTGCTTTAACAAGGTGATCCAGCCAGCTCCCTAAGCATTTTTACTGGCCTGAAAAAATTTGAACCCTCAGTCAAAACTCTCCAGCTCCAAGAGCATTTTCCTGTGCAGTAAAGTAACTTGGGAGATGCCTTGAACGAAAGACTGCATGTACTTCCCTTGTCCCTGATGACAAACTGGGGATGCCTGCTTAGTCATGGCAAAGGATTCTGGATCTGGGTAAGTTAATCTCACTTAAAGCTATGCCTGCCCATAAGCCTCCAATGGAGCTGGCAACTGTTAGCCTCCTGAACAGAATGAGCAGACCTCCATAAGTCTCCAGTAAGCAAAGTCACTAGCATATAACAGACCCCCCATTTTAATTGAAATTTAAACCCTATTGCACAATTTGATGGCAATTCCCTTTAGAACAACCAAAACATTGGCCACAAGATGGCACTCTCAATTAACAAACCTCCATCAAATGTAATTTTATTTAGCACAATAATACATGGTTGGAAGCCCCTGCTCTCAAACTTAACAAACTTCTCTATCACTTTACCTCCTTCATAAAAAACCTTCTAAGCCTTCTACCCCTCTAACCACTTCTAAAGTGATGTAGTAAGTGTTTAATGCCTGTTCATTTGTTAACTATTATATCCAGTGTGTTAAATATTTAATGCCTGTTTCTTAGCTGATATGTTCAGTCTGCTTACTAATTAGTGTGTTCCTGCATTTATATAACTCAAATGTTCATAACTGGTTACTAATTATAGAAGTTCTTTTAAAAAGCAAACCTGTAGGCTGTATTAAAATTTTAAAATATTAGCTATGAGCCTATAAAAAGGTTTTGTTTCTGTAACATAATCTGGCCTAACTATAATTTAAAGTGCAAATACTACTATTATAATTAAAGTTAAAAATATTGCAGTTAAAATCCTTTTGCAAAAAAATAAAAGTAAAAATGGAATAAGATAACATATTCAATCCTTTATTTGTCCCTCTCAAAAGTATTTCTGTGCTTCTGTTTTTCTTTTAAAGTAATGAATTTCCTATTTATATCTGTATGCGTTTTCAATACAGAGTCTCATACCTCTGGATAATAAAAGCAAATTAATAAAAAATTCTTAACAAGCTCTATTTAAACTGCTTAAACTCTAGTCTTATAATTACTATAAACAAAGAGGAACATTAAAAACTACCCCTGAAATTTCCCTCCTATCTCTGGAATTTTCCTAAGGCAGCAAGAAATCATCAAAAAGCTACCTCTTGAAAAAGCAACAACATTTTCCAATAGTTCTGGTCACAAATTTTAATAAAATCAATCTAATAATTAAAAGTAAAGCATAGAAAGTTTCAAAATTCCATGGCCCCTACCTAAAGCTTTCAAACCCCAAAAAAAGATCTCTTTCTGTCTTTGTGACCAATTAAGAAGTTTTCCTACATTTAAACTTGGAACAAATTCAATGAGTTCAGCATAGTTCCCAAAACTTAATAGTCAATATACTCTTAAAGTTCTTCATAATTTTAAAATATTATAAAAAGTAAAAGGAATTAAATAATAAATTTTTAAATTGAACAAATGCAATTTTATTCTGCTTAAATTTAAATAAGCTTGCTAATAAATAAAGTAATATTATAAGTACATTCTCAAAATTCCTCCTAAAGTATCCTAACAGGTTGCATAAACTAAGAAATGTACATTGTAATATAGAACATATAAAATATAATGAAAGTAAAAATATGCTAATGCTTAAAAAACTGCATATTAATGTTGCAAATATGCATTAACTAAACCAGTTTAACTATTTAACATTGTTACAAATTTAATTTTAATGGCAATTGTATGTGGTAAAAAGTTTACTTACTTAAGTATGAAAGATATAAAAGATTTGTTTTATTAAAAGGAAAAAGAGAGCAGCTTTGTCTTAAGATAAAATAAATGGCTGTTACACAATTAAGAAATGTAAGACAAAGACTGAATAGATATAATAAGTTGCCAAAGATTTGTGGAAAATAATTATCAAAGTCAAGAAAATTTTAATGGGTCTATCTATAAAACTTTTTAAACTTTAATATCAAATAATATACTGATGCAAGACTAAAATTTAGTTTTCTCTCTGTTAAAGTGACAATGTTTTCTTAAACTGTTGGCCTGTTTTTTTTGTTACTGTTGATGTTGTTGTTTGCATGGGCAGGCTCCAGGAATCAAACCCAGGTCTTTGACTCAGCAGGCAAGAATTTTTTCCACTGAGCTATGATTGCACCACCCAAACTGTTAGCCTGTTTTAATTAAAAGTTACAAAAACTTTTCTAAGTAACCAGTGTAAAAAGCAGAGAGTCTGTGTTTTATCAAAATAACTTCATGTACTTTATTTAACTTTATCATGTCCTTGGCTGTGTAAAAAAAAAAGTCTTCTTATTATTTTAAAAGGCTAAGTATTTTCCCCTCAACTTTAAAGAACCAAATATTGTTTCAAACCTAATAACTTTTAACATTTTGCTTTCTTAAAGTCAAACTCTAAAAGATATCTTTTTATTCCAAATATTTGCACATTTGTTTTTTTAATTTTGTAAAAATAAAATGTTAAAAATAAAGTTCATTTAATATATTTTAGGTTGCATAAAAATGTTTAAAGGATGTTATAAAAATTAAAATATTTTTCTAACCTTCTGTCAGTAATTGATCTTTTTATCAATTAATATTAGGCAACAGTCTAATAAGTTGTGTAACCAAATCTTCTCAGTTTTGCTTACAGAAATAAGATAACAGAACAGCATCAAAAACACCCCGTGTCCAGTGAATCAACAATTTCCTCCTCAAAGAAACAAAAGTTTAAAAACAGTCATAACTAAAGGCAGTAGTCAACTAGCAGAATTAAAGGCAGTGCCAAACATTAGTGTATGTAAAACAGGTGAATGTCATTTGTTTACTAATTCATAAGCAGTGGCCAATAAGTTATCTATTTAAGTGCCTATCTGAAAATAACATAATTGAGAAATACATAGGGAATTATGAAGAAAAATGTTATGGAAAAACAAATATGGGAAATTGTTCAATATACTAATGTTTCTGTTACTGCTATTAAAAGAAATATGCAAGTTCAAAAGTTTTGTAAATTTATTTCTAATAATATGAAGTCTGGATAAATAAAAAACTGTAGCTAAAATAAATACAGAAATTAATAGAAAATTAAAAAAAAATAAATTTTATTTGTTATAATCATTGTGGACTACAAGCTCTAAATGAATAAAGGGGGTAAATTTTATTTGTTGTAATATAAATTCTAAATGATTGTAGAAAGTTATAAAAAAATTTACAAAATGAATTCTGTCCATCACAATCAATGTTAACCAAAATTTAGTAGATCTGTGTCATGGTTAGGAACATGTGTCAACTCAGCCAAGTTGTGGTAGCTGTTTATCTGATTGGGCAAGTACTGGCCTGTCTGTTGCAATGAGGACATTTCATAGGATTAGGTCATGATCACGTCAGCTGCATCCACAGCTGATTCCATTTGTAATCAGCCAAAGGGGAGTGTCTTCTACAATGAGTGATGCTAAATCTAATCACAGGAAGCCTTTTAAGGAGGACTCAGGGGAGACAGGGCCCATTCCTGCTTCAGCTGGTGAGTCTCTCCTGCGGAGTTCATCCAGACCCTCCATTGGAGTCATCGGCTTTACAGCCTGCCCTGTGGATTTCGACTCTGTGTTTCTGCAGTCATGTGAGACACTTGTATAAATTTTATATTTGCAAGTGTTCCCTGTTGATTCTATTTCTCTATAGAACCCTAACTAATACAATCTGTTTATCATATATTTCAAAAAAAGGAAAGCTTTTGTGTTAGGCTAAGTATTCATACACAATTAAGATCGTTTTCTCTGTGTTCTAATAACATAAATTGCTAATGTGCTCTTAATATAAAGTATTATGTAGAACAATTTTTCTTAGTCATCTAAAATATCTTACATCACAATGATATCCTTATTAATATTTATGTTAGCATTTCCTTTTATTTCAGAAAACGTCTTCTAACTGTTGGAAAAAAACTATTACAAATAATTTATTCTTTCACTTGTATAATAAAATACTAAAATAACTTAACCTAGTGCCTAAAAAATATTTGGGAAGTATTACAATAATTAAGAGGAATTTTTTATCTTATTACTAATTAATTTAAATAAATAAAATATTCATGTATTTGAACATTTTATAAGTTCCTAAAAATTTAACAATATTCTCACTGTTAATATTATATCCTAATACTAATCTGTATAATATCAAGCAGTGGTATAGTGTTATTAAATATAACCTTAGTTATTCTTTAAAAAACTACAAATCAAAGAACCAGACAAATTGTCAATTGCACTGCTCTGAACTAATGCATTTAGTAAAATTTATTAACATAAAACTGCCATCTGGTAATTTGTTTCTAAAAAAGCCTCATTTAAAAATACTTATCAAAGGTAAAGTTTATATTACAACTTTATTATCTTTAAATTCTAAGGTGTTTTACTCTTTTAACCTAATAACTCTCTGGAACCTTAAGTGTCTATATCACATCTAAAACTCAAATTCAGTTCTCCAGCTCTAAAAATTAACATGGGTCCACACAGAAACTATAAAAAGATCAAACTCCAATTTAAAACATAGTAAAACAAACTATTTAAAACCAAGGTAAATCATTATACAAATAAAAATAACATTGCCTGTATTTTAAAGCTTTAACTTTTATGTAAAATAAAAGAAAAATATAAATTTGCCCTATCTAATTTAATCTTATTTAATATAAAATAAGGAATAAAATCTTAATGTTTTATACAAGTTAATGTTTATAGTCTGCATTTCAGAGTATTTGGGGCACTAAATGAAAAAGTGTCTGCAAAATCCCCTAAGAGACTGAAAAAAATAAAACTAGTAAATATTCCCCCAGGAGAGCAAGCTTAACATTTTCTTAAGAAAAAAAAAACCTCTCAATTTAGTAGGCCAAGGCCTCAATTTTAAGGCTTTCCCTTATGAAACTTACTTCTATAATAATAAACTAAACCTACTTAGAATTAGTGCTTAAGAGCCATCTCCAGAAAATCTCTGCTGTTGCTCAAATGTGGTCTCTCTCTAAGTCAAACTCCAATGTGAGACATTGCTTCCAGGAATGTAAGCCTGGCCCTGGCAGCATGAAACATAATGGGCCCTAAAGTCGCAGGGTATAACTGGCCCTAACACTGTATGGCATAAGCTCCAAAGATAAGCCTGGCCTGATGTCATGGATGAACTGACTAAAAGGGGGAAAAGAAATAGAGTTTTGATGACCAAAAAAAGTCAAATTAAGTCAAGAGGTTATTCTGACAGTTACTCTTATGCAAGCTTCAGCCAAATATTGCAAACTGCCAAATATGGCAAACCCCAACCAACTGTGTTCCTAGAAACCCTAAAAATATCTAAGGCTCTATAAAATTTTACTTTTTTTTCAAATTTCAAAAATTTAACTTGGTTTTCAAAAACCTAAAGCCTCCAAGTTATTCCCATGCCAAAGAAGCTCTAAAACCTGAAAATGCTAAACTCCCCAAAAATAGCAAATAATTTCATCATTCATCCCGTTGTCTTTTTCTCAAATCCTCTTTCATTCTTCTCCACCCCTTATGAGCTCTTCTGCTCCCACTCATTGGACCCTTAATTATCCTCCCATTAATTTTACTCCTAGTCCTCTGCCTCTTACAATGTCTGTCCATATTTATTCACAGATCAATAGTAGCCATGACCAACTGGCAATATTCTGAAAACATGCTTCTACTACAGCTCATGTCACAGCAAAGACATGACTATCAACCCATTCCAACAGAAGATGTCCAAAAACCCAATTAATAAAGCCACCACTCAGCTCAGAGCAATTTTCCCCCAGCTCTGCCCACACCCTGTAGGAAGTAGTCAATGAAAGAAAATGATGGCCATATTCCTACAAAATTGCTTTGAGCTAAGTTAGGGCACTAACCCAAACCAACACCAGCTTCATTCAATTCTATAAAAAAGGAAAGGTAGAAATGTTAGGTCTAGGGCGGGCCATGGTGGCTCAGCAGGCAAGAATGCTCATCTGCCATGCCAGAGGACCTGGGTTTGATTCCTGGTGCCTGCCCATGTAAAAAATAATAATAATAATAAAGAAAGAAAGAAATGCTAGGTCTAACAAAAGGAACTCTTGATACAGAGCCCTCTTCACCCCTCTCCTCAGCATCCTTGGCAGGTCTAAGGATACAGATATAAAACTGTTACAAGCCCCATTCCAATCAGGAAATAACACACCACCTAGTGGGCACATTCCCCTCCTGGTGTCACTGTCACTTAAAACACAGCTCCCAGAACAAAAAGAGGGTTATTTTTCCTTCCTTTCACTGGCTCCTGCTGCCTGCTTTATCTCTTTTTATCTCTTCAATAAATCTGTTAAACTTTGACTTGTCATCAAATGTGGATTTTTTAATGACTCATGCCTAATGTCTGGATTTTTTCTCTTGGCACCATTTTGCTTCATCTGTCTCTGGCCCTTTCTCTTGTGAGAGAAGGAAACTGGGACTCTACACTTGCTTACTCAATCTCAGGCTCATTAGAATTTTTCTGACCATTAAAGAAATACTTAATAGTACTTTTTCTTACCTTAGTCCATGCACAGAGTTGCCTGGTCACTGTGAGACAGATTATCACTTCCCCCTTTTCTCATCACAATCAGTGTCTAAGCATCCAGTCTCGGGTGCTTCTGGCTGTCAGAATTCAGCCCCCAATGGCAGAGTCCAAGACCACTCAATCAGCAGGGCATGCTTTCCCTTTGTCATCCCTGGAGATCCCCCTCCAAAGTCTTGGATCCCAGGCAAGCCCCCCAAATTGTTAGAAAGACAGCCATACCTAAAAGAGAATAAATGCTCACCTGATTGTGGAGAAGAAAAGAATTTATTCACAATCTTGCAAGAATGGACATGTAACCAAAATGTGGTGGCTGGCATGCCAAGCAATAGAATGCTACAGATTTTATATCCTAAGCTTGGCATTCAGATCCTACCCCTGTTATTCCCCTGATTGGATACTACAGAAGTTGCAGTCTATTAGTTAACTGGTCTAACTAATTCCTATTTCCTGCTGAAGGTTCCCATTTTTTATTATACTTTACACTCCAGTCAATCTGGTGATTACTTATTTAAACTTGTTTTTACCCATATAAAGACCTGATGGCAATTCTAGGCTTGCATCAGAGGCCTTTCCTTCCCTGTCTGCAAGATGGGTCTGTGTTCTTTTGTATCTTTGTTTATTTAATTCTGTTTCCCTCATCCTGTGCCATCTTGTGTGAAAGCTAAACTTAATTTTATTCTTACAATGCTAATGGGCTAAACTCACTAATTAAAAGAAACAGACTGGCAGAATTGGGAAAAAAAACATGTTGTTTGATTCCATATATTTTTGTATTTTCTAGTTCTCCAGTTTTTGTTTTTCAACTTCATTCCATTACAGTTAGAAAAATTGCTTTGTATGATGTCACAATTTTAAAATTTATTAGGACCTGTTTTGTGCCCCCAGCATATACTCTATCCCGGAGAATGTTCCTTAAGCACTTGAGAATGATTATCCTGCTGCTTTAAGGTCCAATATTCTATACATTTCTTATAGGTTGAGTTCATTTATCATATTATTCGGGTTTTCTATTTCTTTAATGATACTATGTTTAGATGTTCTATTTATTGGAAAAAGTGGTGTGTTGAATTCTCCCACTATTATGCTAGAGCTGTCTATTATTCCCTTCAGTTTTGCCAGAGTTTGCCTCATGTACTTTGGGGCAACTTGATTAGGAGTATAGATATTTATGTTTCTTATTTCTTCTTGGTTAATTACCCCTTTTATTTATATATAAGCATCCTTCTTTCTTTCCTATAACATTTTTCCATTTGAAGTTTATTTTTGTGATATAAGTATACTTACTCTAGATTTTTTTTTTGTTTTTGGTTACTATTTGTGTGGAATGTCTTCTTTTCCATCCTTCCATTTTCAACCTAATTGTACTAAATGAGTCTCTTTTAAACAGCATATAGAAGGATCATATTTTTCAATCCATTCTGCCAACTTGTCTTTTGATTAGGGAGTTTAATTCATTAACATTCACAATTATTTCTCTAGAAGACAGCTCTAAATTCAACATTTTTGCTTTGTTTTTCTGTCATATCTATTTTTTCTCTCTCCTTTTATCCTCTAAGTTACTCACTAATACTCTTCAATCTATACCCTTCACCAGACATTTCTTGCCTGTCTTATCTTTACAGCCAGCAGCACTCCCTGTAGTAGTTCTTATAGGGCAAGTCCCTTATTAATGGACTCTATCAGCTTCTGATTATCTGTAAATATTTTAAACTTTCTCTCATTTTTTGAAGGACAGTTTTGCTGTCTAGAAAATTCTTGTCTGACAATTTTTCTCTATCTGCATCTTAAATGTATCACACCACTGCTTTCTCACCATCATGGTGTCTGATTTGAAATCAGCACTTAGTCTTATTTGAATTCTCTTTTATATGGTGAATATAAATTTCTCTTGGTGTTTTCAGAATTTTCTCCTTCTCTTGGCAGTCTGATTAGTGAGCTTTGGAGTGGGTCATCTTGATTTATCCTGTTTGCAATATCCTGGGCCTCTTGGATTTGCATATTTATGTCTTTTATAAACATTTGGACTTTTTTCAACCATTATTTCCTTGAATATTCTTCCTCACCATTTTTCCTTCTCTTCTCCTTCTTGTATACTCTTCATGTATATGTTTGTGTGCTTTGCATTTTCAATCATTTCTCTGATACACTGCTAAAATTTGAACAGGTTTTACATCATTTGTTCTTTTTCCTGCTTAAATTTGGTTGCTCTCTCTTCTACCTCATTCATTCTTTCTTCTGTCTCTTCAAATGTGTTGTTCTATGTCTCTGCTATATTCTTATTTCCACCTACATTGCATTTTTGTTTCTTGTATGCTATATGGTGGGGTCAATAATTTCATTATTTTTCCATATGAGTATCCTGTTATTGCAACAACATTTGTTGAATTTTTGTTTGTTTGTTTTTTTGTTGTCTGCTTGTTTGTTTTCTGGGAAGTGCATGGACCAGCAATTGAACCTGGATCTCCCATATGGGAGATGAGAATTCTACCACTGAACTACGCTTGCAGTCTGTACATTGTATTTCTATTTCCATAATGTCTTTTCTTTTTCTATGTATTCCTTCGAGTTCTTCTTTAAGCTTTTCTAGTGTTTCCTTAATATCCTTTATCTCTTTATATATATTTTATGTCACTTCTTTGAATTGATTCAGAAAATTTGTTTGAAAGTTGTTCTAGATTCTATGTTGCCTCAGAATTTTTTATTTGTTTCTTTGAATGAACCATTTATTTGTAAGATTTGTATGCTATCTGATATTTTTGTTAATATTTGATCATCTGCTTATCTTGAAATAAACATGTCTTTTCTCGTGGTCAGTTTCTCTCTTTTTTTAGGATTTAGCTTTTATCTGGGTCTGTATTAAGGTACATTTGGATTATCTGTACTTCTCAGTCAAAACAGGGCTAAATACCCATGTCAGGGATACAATCCAGCTCCAATGGGTCTGGGTTAGGGTCTGGAGATACTCGGAAGAGCCCAGAAATTTTCCCCTGAACTTCCTGTCCCTGTTCAGAAGATGGCAGTCTTTGGTGATTTAGCCATCCTCAGAACTTGTTTACCTCCTGGAGTCCTGTGACACTTGACTGGGAAGGGCTTAAATTGCAGAATCCTTTGCTCTCACTTTCCTGGCCAAAATCTGGCTCATTTTGGCTTGTGTCCCCCAATGTACCTGTGATGGAGGTATGCCTCAGCCACCCAAGTCTGAAGCCACCCCCCAGTCAAGGGTTGGGCTGGCCACTGCTATTTAACTCAGGGGAGTGGGGTGGACACCAGGATACACAGCTGGAATTACAGTTTCTGTCTGGGATTTCTCATACTCTTCATCCTTCCCTGACTTGGGCATTAAGATGTCCTCTCCTGGCCCCTGGTTTCCTAAACAGTTGATTTGGGCAGTTTTGCATGTTTACTTGCTGCTTTGGGGGAAAGATTGTGCCACTCCTTCCATATGCCTACATTTTAAAAGTGCCTCCTTGTTCCCTTTTATATTACACCCTCAACAGTGTCATGAATTCTTTTGTGGGCCCTGTGAGCATGGGTCTCTGTGTCTCCATATAGAAGGGGATCTGTCTCACTGCTGTAAGAGATTTAATAGTCTGTATCCCTGGCAGGAGATGGAAGGATCACACCTTCTGCCTTTGAACATCTTCTGAACTGTGTGGGACTGAGTAAGGGAGAGGAGACAAGTGTGGTTGTTCAAGAATAGAAGTTTCCCACCTGATATTTTCCTCTTTCTTCAATTAAGCACTTTTGGGATCCTTCCCAGTCTTCAACTTCCTCAAGAGGTCTCAGTAAGTGAGATTTGTGCCCTTTTTGTTGCTGACTCTCTGGGGAGAGTTTTCCAGTAGCTGTCTTACATTGTCATTGTGATGATGCCCTTCTCAAATAACTTTAATTATAACTTTTGTGGCCTTTTGTGTCTGACATCTTTCCATTAGCACAATATTTTCAAGATTCAATCATGTTATAAGCAAAGGTATTTTACTTGCAAATTTCAAACATATCAAGATGGAAAAATAAAAGTTTGTATTTTCAGTTCAGTGAATCAAAAGAAGTGAACTTAGTTTTATTCTTCAAATCTCAGATAGTTATATAGATGCAAGGTCTAACATACTTTTCCTTTCTTTAAATGTTATTCCTTTACCACTATTCAGCTCAAACAGGTCCCCAGGGAAGACTTTCCTGATTCTACAGATCAAGGTGATTCTTCTTGTTACTTAACTTCCTAGCATTCTGTACTGTCTCTCCATAGTAATAAGAAACCTTATCAAATTTGTAGGTACTTATTATTCTAGAATGGAAACTGCAAGAGGTTAAAGGCAATAGTTTTATTATTTACTATATATTCCCAATACTTAGAACATATATTCCCACAATACTTAGAACATAGAACATTATACAAATGTGATAAATGAATGGATAAATAAATGAATTGGTTAATATAAGCAAATATTATACTAGCATAAACATTTTTCCAAAGTGTAGTTAAAATATTAGGAAAGATAATTCTAAATGGTAATGAAAATAAGAAGTGAGAAATAATTGATTTCTTGATTAATATGCTAAGGACATTTTATTCTTTTGAGGTTTCAAACAAATAAAGCATTAATTTATTTCAGATAACCTCTGAAAAGCAATATATACTAGGGTAGATGAGCATAAAACATAAAGTGGTAAGGAAAAAGAAAACCAAGAATCAGAATCTTGAAGACTGTCAGGAAAAGCGTAAATGAAAAATTAATGGTAATAAAATATTTAAAACTATATAATAAATTAGATTTCTTAACACTATGCAAAGAAACAAGAAAACCTGAGTAAATGGATAAAGTTACATAAAAATTTACCAAATCTGATTCTACCTGATACAGAAAATCTATGAGTATCATTGTGTAACAAAGATTTTAAAGAGCTCCCTGAGTTTAAATGTACAAGGTTACTTAAGGAAAAGATAACAGCAGTTATATGTATTTGTTTGGGAATGGATAAATAAGGGAAAAATATTCAAAAATGTCTCATTAAATCAGCATAAGACAGATGATTTTTAAAGCCTCACAGAAAAAAATCAAGGTGGGGAGGAATGGTGATTAAACTAAACTACTGTAAAATAGGATGGATCCCAGAAACTGCAAAGTGTAAGGAAAAGTCACACTGAAGGAGGAAGAGAACTTAAGCAAATCATAGGAGCTGGGTAGAAAATTCTGTGCAAAAACAAGCAGAATAGTTCATGATTCCCAGGATGTAACAGATTCAAGAATATTTCTCCTAGTGATGAAACATTTGAGTCATAAAAAGCAATCTGAAAAAATTGCATCCAATATCAGAGCAAGAATCAGATGAAGAAGAGCTGAGGAAATCTGAAAATTTAACTCCAGGAAATTCAGAATGCCTAGAATGAGTTGGAATAAACATCAAAGAAAAATTTTACTACAAAGTCAACCAAAATAAAACCTTAGGCAAGAGGAAGAATCTGACTTTCAAAGTTAACTCATCAAGGTAATCTGATGCCTAGATATTATGAAAAAATTACAAGCCCTACTAAGAAACAGGAAGACATTTCTCATACAAAATTTTGAATAACTAATCAATGAAGTTCAAACAAATCCCCAAAATTGATTCAAAGAAATGAAAGAGGTATGCATAAAGACATAAAGGATATTTATGTGAGCATAAAGAAGAATTTGAACATATAGAAAGAACTCTAATCAAATATATAGGGATGAAATACAAAATGCTAGAGATTAAAAACATACTAGAGACATATGCCAGCAGATTTGGTCAGCAAAGGAAAGCATTGGTGAACCAGAAAACAGGACAATTTAAATCATATTCCTGTGATTATGATTTCTCTAGATAAAAAGGAGAAGAGAGAAAAGAATAGAGAAAATGAGTAGTGTCTCTGTGATTTGAGTCCACAAGTAGACATTATGGGTGCCCCTGAAGAAGAGAAAGGAAAAGGAGCAGAAATAATGTTTGAGGAAATAATAGCTAAAAATGTCCCAATTCTTATGAAATATACATGTTCAAGAATCACATCATACTCCAAACAATAAATACTAATAGACCTAGTTAGAAACACAAGATAATCTGCATGTCAAATAACAAAGATTAAAAGAGAATTCTTAAAGCAGCAAGAGAAACGTGTTTTGTCACATATTGGCAGATGCAGATTGGCATAATAGATAAAAAAGGCATGATCTAACTGCATGGTATTTATAAGAAACTCAACATGTACTCAAAGAAACAAATATGTTGAAAGAGCAAGTTGGAAAAACATATCCTATACAAATTGTGCCTCAAAAAAAGATTCAATATTTATGCTAATATCAGATAAAATAGGTTCTAAGTCAAAAGCTCCTAGAGACAAAAAGGTCACTATATATTAATAAAAGGGGCTGTCCATCAATAACAAATAATAATCCTAAATATTAATGTACCTAACCATGTTGCCCCAAAATACACTAGGCAAACATTGTTAAAAGTTAAGGGAGAAAGAGAAACCCCTCCCATAATAGTTGGAGACTTCAATATAATACTATCATCAATAGATAGAACATATAGAAGGAAGATCAATAAGGAAACAGGAAAATTGAATAATATGATAAAGGAACTAGACCTTACAAAATATACAGAACATTGCAACATAAACAGCAAGATATACTTTATTTTTAAGTGCACATGGGTCATTCTCCAGGATAGACCATATAATGGGTCACAACATGAATCAATAAATTTAACTTGAATGAAATTATACAAAGCTTCTTGTCTAACAATAATAGAATGAAGGTGGAAATCAATAACAGATAGAGAAATGGAATATCCACAAATATATAGATGTTAAATAATACACTCAAACAATCAATGGGGCATGAAGAAATTGCAAGTGAAATCAATAAATAATTTGAGATGAATGAAAATAAGAACACAGTATACAGAAAAATAAAAAAGAAAAAAAAGAACCCAGAATACAAAAAACTCATTAGAGCTCATTTCCTGGAGCCTGCTCATGCAAAAAAGAAAACAACCTATTAGATGCAGCAAAGACAGTGCTGATTGGGAAATTTAGTCCTAAATACTTACACTTGAAAAGAAGAAAGAGCAAAAATAAAAAGCTTAACTTCACATCTGGAGGAACTAGGAAAAGAACAGCACACTAATTATTCCATTTTCAAACGTTGTGTACCACAGAAAGACATGTTCTTTAGTTCTGATTCAATATTGTTGGGTGAGATCATTTTGGTTAAGTTGTTTCCATGGACATGTGACCCACCAAATTGCTGATGGTTTGACTATGTGATTTCCATGGAGAAGTGTCTCCACCCATTCAAGATGGGGTTGCTTACTGGAGTCCTAAGAGGGAACCATTTTGGAATATCTTTAGAGCTCATGCCAATAAGACACCTTTGGAGATGCAGGAGGAAAACTGCTCCAGGGAAACCATTTGAAATGAGAGTTGTTCATATTGGAAGGGTCTGTCACTAACATGGGGTAGGGAGATGGAACTATCTGATGTTCTGGAGAGGCTGGGCTAGGTTTCAGGACTTATCTGGGCCAGGGACACATCTGGAGGTTGTAGGTTTCTTGAAAATTACATTTAGAATGGCCGTAGTCCAAACACTCCTACAGAGAAAGATGGAAACATCAAAGGTGATAGTGGAGTTATACAGAGAAGATAGAATTTAACAAATGAATATGAATGTTGAATCATTAAATTGATATCTCTGTTAATCTCCAGTATTTTAGAGCAACTAGAAGTAAAACCTAAAATTGTGAAATTGTAACCCATGGTTACTCTAGTGCGTGGAGCCCTTGAGGAATCTATCCTTTTGTTTCTGGCTTATTTCAGTCAGCATTATGTCCTCAAGGCTCATCCATCTTGTCATGTGCTTCAGGATGTCATTTTGTCTAACTGCTGCACAATATTCCACCATATGTATATACCATGTTTTGTTGATCCCACTCATCTGTTGATGGGCATTTGGTTTGTTTCCATCTTTTGATGATTGTGAACAATGCTGCTGTGAACATTGGTGTGCAAATGTCTGTGTGATTTCTTTCAGCTCTTCTGGGTATATACCAGGTAATGCTATTCCTGGGTCAGAGGACAAATTGATATTTAGTTTCCTAAGGAACCACCAAACAGAATGCATAATGTCTGTACCATTATACATACCTACCAGGAGTGCATAAGTGTCCTAGTTTCTCCACATCCTCTCCAACATTTATAGTCTCCTATTTGCTTAATAGCAGCCATTCTTATAGGTGGTATCTTATCTATGTTCATTAGGGAGATTGACCTGTAGTTTTCCTTTCTTATAGCATCTTTACCCAGTTTTGAAATTAAAATAACACTAGCTTCATAAAATAAGTTAGGTAGAGTTCCTTTTTCTTCAATTGTTTGGAAAAGTTTGAGCAGGATTGGTGTTAGTTCTTTCTGGAATATTTGATAAAATCCCCCTGTGATGCCATCTGGCCCTGGGCTTTTCTTTGTAGGAAGATTTCTGATGACTGGTTGAATCTCTTTACTTGTGATTGATTTGTTGAGATCTTCTATTTCTTCCTAAGTCAGTGTAGCTATTTTGTGTGTTTCCAGGAATTTGTCCATTTCATCTAAGTTGTCTAGTTTGTTGGCATATAGTTGTTTATAGTATCCTCTTGTGATTTTTTTCATTTCTTCAGGGTCTGTGGTAGCACACTCCTCATTTCTGATATTGTTCATTTTCATCCTCTCTCTTTTTTCTTTGTCAGTTTTGCTAGTGGCCTATCAATTTTATTGATTTTCTTAAAGAACCAACTTTTGGTTTTATTGATTCTTTCTATTATTCCTTTGTTCTCCCATTCATTTATCTCTGCTGTAATCTTTGTTATTTCTTTCTTTCTATTTGCTTTGGGGTTAGTTTGCTGTTGTTTGTCAAGTTTCTCCAGGTTTGCTGTTAAGTCCTCGATTTGTGCTCTTTCTCATTTTTAATATAGGCATTTAGGGCAATAAACTTCCCTCTCAGCACAGCCTTTGCCACATCCCAAAAGTTCTGATAAGTTATATTTTCATTTTCATTCATCTCTAGATAGTTAATGATTTCTCTAGTGATTTCTTCTGTGACCTGCTGGTTCTTTAAGAGTATGTTATTTAATCTCCACATATTTGTGAATGTTCTCATTCTTTGGTGGTTATTGAGATCCAGCTTCATCCCAGAGAAGTTGCTTTGAATAATTGCAATGTTTTTAAATTTATAAAGACCTATTTTGTGCACCAGCATATAATCTATCCTAGAGAATGTTCCATGAGCACTATAGAAGAATATATATCCTTGTGCTTTGGAGTGCAATGACTTATATATGTCTGTTAGGTCTAATTCATTTATCAAGTTATTTAACATCTCTATTTCCTTGTTGATCTTCTGTCTGGTTGTTCTATCTATGGAGGAGAGTGATGTATTGAAGTCTCCTACTGCTATTGTTGAAACATCTATTGCTCCCTTCAGTTTTGCCAATGTCTGTCTCATGTACTCTGGAGTGCCCAGAGCATATACATTTATGATAGTTATATCTTCTTTGTGAATTGACCCTTTGATTGTTATACAGTGTCCTTCCTTGTCTCTTATGATGTCTTTACATTTAAAATCTATTTTGTCTAATATTAGTATAGCTACTCCTGCTTTCTCTTTGTTACTTGTGTGGAAAATCTTTTTCTATCCTTTCACTTTCAATCTATTTGTATCCTTGTGTCTAAGGTGATTCTCTTCTAAGCAGCATGTATCTGGATTATGTTTCTTAATCCATTCTGCCAATCTGTATCTTTTAATTCATAAATTTAGTCCATTAACATTCAAAGTTATTACTGAAAAGGCATTTCTTGATTCCACCACCTTATTTTTTTTCTTTTATTTGTCAGATCTATATATCCTTTTCCCTCTTTCTCTTTGTATTCTTTAAATTACCCTTAGTGGTACTCTTCAATTCTGTGTCCTCCTCCAGAGTTCCCTCTCCCATCTTTTTTGCTCAGCTGGCAGAACTCTTTTTAGTATTTTTAGTAGGGTTGGTCTCTTGTTGACAAATTCTTTTAGGACCTCTTTGTCTGTGAAAAGTTTAATCTCTCCCTCAATTTTGAAGGAAATTTTGGCTGGGTACAGAACTCTTGGCCTGCAGTCTTTCTCTTTCATGATCTTGAATATATCATACTACTGCCTTCTTGCCCCAAGGGTGCTAGTTGAGTAGTCTAAATTCAATCTTATTTGGTTTCCCTTGTATGTAGTAGATTGTTTTTCTCTTGCTGCTTTCAGGATTTTCTGTTCTCTTCAACATTTGACAGACTGATTAGTATGTGCCTTGGGGAAGGCTTATTTGGATTTATTCTGTTTGGAGTTTATTGGGCTTCTTTGATTTGTATATTTATATCCTTTATGAGGATTGGGAAGTTTTCCCCCATTATATCCTCAACAACTCTTCCTAGCCCTTTACTCCTCTTTTCTTCTGGAACACCAATGATTCCTATATTTGTGCACTTTGTTTTGTCTATCATTTCCCTGAGATCCAATACAATTTTTTCCATCTTTTTTGTCATTTGCTGTTTTGAGTCCTTGAAGTCAATCTCCTGTCCTCTATATCACTTATTCTTTCTTCTGTCTCTTCCAACCTGGGGTTGTGGGCCTCAAATATGTGTTTTATTTGGTCAACAGAGTCTTTAATCTCTGTGATATCCACTATTTTTCTATTTATTCTTCCACATTCCTCTTTATGTTCTTCTACTGTCTTCTTGATCTCCTTTATGTCATTTGCTCTCCCACTTATTTTATTAAGTAGGGTTGTATGAACATCTCTGATTAGTTGTCCCAATGTCTGTATCTCCTCTGGTGCTTTAATTTGGTTATTAAAAGGGCTATATCTGTCTGCATTGTGATATGCTTAGTGATCTTCTGCTGTCTTCATGACATGTAAATATCTTGATTAATTTTCTTTGGGAGTTAATGTTTTTCAGTAGTCTAAGGCTTTGTTTGCAAGATGGTTGTACGGCAGGGAGCAGGGTACAGGTGAGGCACTCAGTGCAGTGATTTGCTTCAGGGTAAGTAAAAGCACAGGTTGGGGATGTTACATTGATGCTTCTGAACATGGGTACCCGGCAGCCAGGGAAGATGTAGCTGTGCAGGTGCACCAGTCTGGGACACATAACCCTGGTGTGTGCTGGTCTAAGGCATGGAGCCCTTCGTGCACATGCATAGAGCTGTGGCAGCAGGTTGGCAATATGCCTTCATGGATTGGGAGCAGATGTGAACCAGCTGCACAGGTCAGCACTTTCTCAGAACTAGAAGTGTGGCTGAGGGCTGTGTGCATGCATAGTTCTAGGATTGCTTTAAAGTGTGGTTCCCAGAGCTGAATGACATGATGGGGGACCAGTGTGCATGCACGGACCTTGAAGTACCATAAACAGATGTGCAGAGCACAGGAGGGGCAAAGTGAGGGTGTGTGACACTATGGGTGGGGGTGAGGGGGTGAGGCAGGGATAGCCGAGGTATGGAGGTTAGTGTCCATGGCCTTTATGCACTGGCAACATCCTGAAGGGCAGAGAAAAGGAGAGGTAGAGGAAAGGTGGGATAGGCTGCACTCAGAGTGGGGGTGTGGGGCATTTATGGGCACTGTGGGCTGGTGGGGTGGGGGCACCTGGAGAACAGTGAATGGGAGCGGGTGACAGGGTTCTACTGCATGGGATGTGGGATGTGTGCCAGTCATGGGGCTGCACTGATGAGGGTAGCATGCCCAAGGAACACAGCCTGGCTTACTTCCTAGCCTCCAGCTCCTGTCCATACACTTGCATGAGCTCCATGGCTCCACACCTCAGCACAAGGCTGCAGCTTTCTACTTCTCAGTTCTTTAGCATCTGCAACCAGGACTGCCCCATGTGGTGCAGAAGGCCTCCCAGGTTGGCCTCACTCCCAAATTGTCACCTCAGTCACCCTTCTGTCCCTTCTCTAACTTTTCCATGGAGCAGGGCTAACCTTGAGCTATTCTGCTTGACCATCTTCCCAGAAGTCTTTGCATTCTTTTATTCACACTGTTCTGGACCTCATGAATGCTGGTCCTTGTGCAATGTGAGTGATTACTTTGTCCCTGGAAACTTAGAAGTTCTTCTGTTTAGAGTGGAAGCAGCAAAGCTCCCAACTGGACACCACTTTCTAATCATTGGAATTTCATATTTAAATGGTTAGACTTTCTTGGCTTCTGAATGGTCCTCTGGCAGGGGCTGGGGATCCTGCTGCCTGCCCAAGAGCCTGTACCACCAGCTTCTGGAGTGTCCCTTGGCCTATCAGACCACCCATCACTCACTGTAAACACAGCCTGGAGTTCCTGCGTTAAATGGCAAGAAGTGATCCTGGAGGATGTTATTTGTAGGAAGGCATTGCTCAGTGTCTTCACTTGAGGCAACTGGGTCTGTAACTATGTGTCTCTCTTGCAATAACCAATGAAGACTATTTTCCCTGCAAAGGATAATTGAGTAGTTGTCTTTAAAATTGTAGAAATTGACACCTTGAACATGTAATTGAGCTCCAATTTGATTGACACCTCTATATCCAGGTATCATGAAATTGCTGGAGTTTGTGGAAATTTTGTCTATAAAACTGTTTCTTTTTCTAATGCAGATTGTACCAGTGAGGGGGAAATGACTGGTTTTATTATGCTTTACAAATTAATAAAAGATATATTTAATTCTGTACATAAATTCATAGAAGTATGTACACCTGGATGCATGATATAATCCTATTGGACCAAATCATCAGATTAAAAGACAAAAGATGAGGGAAAAGCCTCCTACCCCCATCCCAGCATTCAGGTTGGTTTGCCCTTCCTGACCCTTACAGCCCCATGTACAGTTATGCTCCCCCATCCCTTGCTATTGGTATTGTTGGTATAGAGTCCTTTGCTTGTCCTGGGTCATGGTGCAGCCAGGCCTGGGATGCTAACTTGGAGCCATTGCCTTCATTTAACAGAAGGGGAGCTGAGGAGGTCAGGAGGCTTCTCAAATAATATTTGTTCCCTATTGTGGAACAGTGTCTTTTATAAACATCCTGTTTCCAACCATTTCTCATAGGCAAAACCAAGCCCCTCCTCCAAGGGAAACAAGGCAAATGTGTTAGAGGAAGAAGCTCATGGAGTTTCTTTACATTGCTGTGTTTTTTCTACACCTCACCCACAGTCCTTTTGTCACTCTCAAGTGGTCTGGACCTCTTGAGGGCACAGAATGTTATCAAATGCCCTGAAAATCATTAGACACTCCCCCCCCACAATGTAACCTCTTTTCAGGACTTAAATGGTATAGACTGTTATGTGGGTGAGATGTTGTATATATCCTTTGATAGCATTTACAAAAATTAAATGACAGACAACAGGGATGTGAGGTTGGTTCAGATTTGTTAGTGAGGGTCCCTGAAGAGTGCTGGGTGTCCCCATCTTCAGTACACCAGCAATGCAGGACCCACAGGATATGCCAACTGGCTTGGTTCTCACTCATATGTATTGGAATGGGTTGGTAAGAATTTTTTCTTTTGAGTCCCAAATTAGTTTATGTGTTTGTGGCCTCATTTACAAGAAAGAAGAATAAGAATAAGAATCACAGCTGAAGTGTTAGTGTCATACCTTTATTGAGCCAAGTGACATGGGGACTCCAGGGATGTGGTGACATGGATGGTAAGTACATTTTTGAGATCAAACAGCTAATATTGAGTGCCTCTGGCATCAGGGGACAGGAGGCTTTACACATGGACTACATACAGTGCCCAAGAACAAATACAGATACTATAAGAAAAGAAAATTACAGACCAATTTCACCTATGAATTCAGATGCAAAAATCCAAAACAAATATTTGCAAATCAAATTAAACAGCATATTAAAATAATTATACACCATAATAAGTTCTGATTTATACCAGGTATGCAATGTTGTTTCAATATAAAAAAATCAATTAATGTAACACTCCACATTAAATAAAGGGAGGATAAAAAACACAAATCATTTCACTTGATGCAGAAAACTCACTTGACAAAACTAACACCTTACTCGATAAGAACACTTAGAAAAATTGGAACAGAAGGAAGCTTCCTCATCATAAAGAGCATAAGTGAAAAAACCACAACTAATGTACTAGTGAAAGACTGAAAGCATTCCCTCTAAGATATGTAAGAAGACAAGGATGCCCACTGTCACTACTGTTCTTCAACACTGTATTGGAAGTCCTAGCCAGAGAAGTTAGGCAAGAAAAAGAAATAAAATACATGTAAATTGGAAAGGAAGAAGTAAAGCTTTCACTGTTTGCAGATGATAAGACCCTAACTAGAGGAAATCCCCTACAAATCTGTAATAATATATAACACTACTAGAGCTAATAAATGAATTCAGAAAAGTGGCAGGGTTACAAGGTCAATATGTCCAAATCAGTAGTGTTTCTATACACTAGTAATGAGCAATCTGAGGAGGAAATCAAAGTTTACAATGGCAACTAAAAGAATCAAATATATGGGAATAAATTTAACCTAGGATGTAAAGGAATTATACACAGAAACCTATGGAACTATGTTAAAAGAAATCAAAGAAGATTCTGAGTAAATGAAAGCATATTCTGCCTCATTGATGGGCAGACTAAAGATTATTAAGATGTCAATTCTAATCAAAATGATTTACTGATCCAACACAATCCCATTCAAAATTCCAATAGCCTACTTCATGGATATGGAAAAGCTAATTATCAAATTCATTTAAAAATATCAAATTTGGAAGATTCAGAGTTCCTTGCTTTAAATCTTATTATGAAGCACAGCTGTCAAAACAGCATAGCACTGGTAAAAGGATAGATATGTAGACCAATGGAATCTAACTGAGGGTTCAATAATAGACCCTCACATCTATGGCCTGTTGATATTTACAAGACTGAAAAGAGCACTCAATTGTGAAAGAATAGTCTCTTGAATGAAGGGGTAAGGGGTATGGTATGTATAATCTTTTTTTCTCTATTATCGTTTTATTTCTTTTTCTGATGTCTTTTTATTTCTTTCTCTAAATTGATGCAAATGTTCTAAGAAATGATGAATATGCAACTATGTGATAATATTAAGAATTACTGATTGTATATGTAGAATGGAATGATATATTAATGTTCTTTTGTTAAGTT